>ML779501.1:31119-63001 GCA_009831015.1 Picea engelmannii | reverse complement strand
TGCTAACACTTACTATATTGTATATTGTTCATATTCTATGTAGAAAATACGGAGAAGAGATTCGAACAAGGATGCGTCCATCTCAAAAGTTTACACTTCAGGATTTGAATATTGGAGATGGTTCTTTTCCAAAATTTGATGATTGGATTGTTGGTGCAATTAGTGATGCAAAACAAGAAGGACATGATATAATGATAGAGGATGTTGAGATTTCACGATCTCCAAATATATCAGCTACTTCGTTTAGTGGGATGTGGCCCTATGGTCGTCACTTAAGAGTGGAAGAAAATGACACAGGAAAGGAAAATTGTGATTGTATTGTTAGTGTCAAATTTCATCACGACATTGAGAAGAAACTTTATCTTGGATTCATACAGAAAATTATTCAAGTTGATTATGGTGAGACTAGTCCCATATTATTAAAATGTAAATGGATCAAACCATATGCAATACAACATGATGAGTATGAATTTGTATGTGCAAATACATGCCAAGTTTTATCAAATAATGATGAGCCATATGTTTCCCCTCTTGAAATTACCCAGTCATTTATAATTGATGATGTAACATGCCTAGGATGGTCGTATGTCATTCAAGTAGAGTCTCGTTTGAAAAAGAAAATTCATGGAATATGTTGATATAATGGTCAATGATGAATGTACTAGTTTACAAGAAACATTGGAAGAAGAAGTTGAAGATGACAATAGAGATGTATTTGAAGAAGAAACTTTGATTCTCAATGAAAAGACTAAGATAGAGAATGTAATGCATGGTTAGGAAAATCTATTGGATGAGGACAATGGAGAAAATGAAGTACATGCATACACGAGTTATCATGATTGTGATCTTGATGGCAATGGAAATTATGATGATGATGATTTGTCACCTTAGATTTATGGAATAAATTTTCACTATGCAAATTGGATTTTATTGTTTTGTCCATGGGATTAGCCAATGGTTTTACCAGACTCTGTACTAATATTTGTATGGATTTTATTGTTTTGGCCATGGGATTATCCAAATACTTGTTTTCGGTACTATGCAATGTTTCAAATATGATTTTTCAGTCTGAGAAATGCTATGAATGGATGTTTTTGAGTTTTAGTGTTAACAAAATATGGAAGAATTATTCCACACACACACACACACACACACACACACACACACACACACACACAGGTTGTATATTAAACAAGACTTTTAGATACAAGATTTCACAGATTTCAAAGTGTATTGACCAATAAATGTATGTTCTTGTGTTAGGGTCCTAACCTGCACATAGGTAGAACAATATATTTGGATGTAATAAAGGTCAATATTAATAAGGCCTTTCAATAAAATAGAATAAGGCGGATGTAAGAAGACCTAATAGAAGCTTCCGCTTCTAGAAGGATCTTCCTCTAGATGCTTCTTTTTAGTATAAATAGGAGTCGAGGGTATGATAACCCTAACTTGGATATTATTGTAATAGAGCTCTGCTCAACTGGAGGTTGCCCCCTCGAAGAGGCCCGTGAACATTGCTTTCAAATTCAAAGTGTTATTTCTGTTATTATTCTCTTATCATTTCAGTGCTATTGTGGTGAAAGTTTTGGTTATATTGTTGTTATTCTGCCATTCTAGCATTTTATTTCTATTCTGCATACATTTTATATTTTGTATATTACAAGTGGTATCAGAGAAATTTCCTCGACAGAAAGTGTGGGTTAATTTTTTTTCCAGGGTAGAGACGTATTCCGACATCTTTAAGCCATAGAGATCTGTAGTTACGCACATAAACCCACGGTTGAGGGATTCATACATGCAGGAAATACAAGTGGTACTTAAGCGCACATCTTTTGGCCACCCTTGTAACCCTTGTTGGTACCCCTTCGAGTGGTAGTGCATCAGACATCACCTATGTGCGGATCAGCCTAGATTACCTGAAGTCCTCTTTAGATAAATCGATTGACTGCCTGACTACTATAGTGTTACCAAGAACAACACTCGGGAAGATACTCTCTAGTACCTGGGTAGTCAGGTAGTATGACTAAGGGTATGGTTTATCCTCTTTAGTTAGTGCCCTGAGGTACTACTGTTGGATCCTGCACGTATATCAGAGAGCTATAGCACATGGCAAACCCTTGTCTGTAGAACCCTTGAATACCTAACCCTTGGGGACAAAAACATAAGCAAATTAAAACAGACAAGATCTATTGCCGCGCAACTATGTTCGGGTTGCCAAGTAAATACACATTTCTTTCTGGTTAAGCGTTTGGGCATTTTCTCTCTACAGTATTCTTCAGACCGGAGTATAACTCTGCAGGTGTAAAGTCTGGAAAAAATTTCACCATTATTTGAGACCTATTCCATTGTATTCATATCTTCTCCCTTATCACATTCATCCATATCATTTTTCGGAAATTTTTTTTGACCCCACCCGCTCCTTTTTCAGTTCCCCCATCCTCATGGCCCATACCCGTAGCCAAGACTTTTAATCTCTCTTCAACACCTTGAAATATGGTCTCATAGAAACCCAACAAGAAGTGAAACAACTTAGTGCCAATGTTGCATCCATCAATACCACCATGTAGTCTTCAATGGAGGAAATCAAACAAGACCTCACCACCCATCTTGAATCAGTCTTTTCGACACTCTGCACCAAACTGCATATCTCTACAGATAACCCTTCATCTTCCTCACCTCCACATCCTGAAGGTGACCATTCGTCTCATTCCGATAACTCTTAGAACCATCACTTTCAACGTGACCTACGCCTGCCACAAGTAGATGTGACCAAATTTGATGGCTCGGACCCCACTAGTTGGGTAACCCAAATAGAACATTATTTATCTTTATACGACATTACAAATGACTTGGACAAACTCTGGTATGGTGTTCTCCATCTAGATCAAGAATGGTGGAAATGGTGGAAATGGAGAAAAACCTCTTGTCAAGAGTATATTGCTTGGACACACTTTGTGGCAGATCTTTATGAACGCTTTGAAACTGACACCAACCATTTGGGCCATTTGACAAAGTTGAAACAATTAGGAATAGTGGAAGAATTTATAGCTGCATTTGAGTGCCTGGATTTTAGAACAAAGGGCATGTCTGATGCCTTTTTCCGAGAGTGTTTTATCAACAGCCTCAAGGATGAGATTCGGGCCCATGTCCTCATGGCTCGGCCTTAGAGTTGGGTGGAGGCTACTAAAAGAGATAAAGAAGAACAACATGTTGTATCTTCTCAAAACCGAAAACCCTCCTTTATCCCCCGCCCTAAACCAGCAAATCCCACTACTCCCTTTGCTCCACTAAAGATCCAAAAATTGACCAGGGTTGAAATGGCTGAACGCCAACTCAAAGGCCTTTGTTATAACTGTGATGACAAATATTTCCCAGGCCACAAGTGTAAAGAACAAAATATTTTTATGGTCATTTCCAAGGATATTTCAGAAGAGGATGTAGAAACTCCCCTTGTGTCTGAGTCACCTGAATCCACTGACATAACCCCTCCGTCAGACCCTCCTGAAGTAGAACCGGTCATTTCCCCCAATGCTCTCACTAACTTCTCCGCTCCCCAAACCCTCAAGCTAATCGGTTACATCAAGCATCAGAAGGTCATTATTCTGGTTGATAGTGGTAGCACCCATAATTTTATTCATCGTTGCATTGCCCAAGAAACTCATTGCTACATCCATGCCGTCAATAATTTCCAAATCATGATTTCCATTGGTGGTTCCATGAAATGTGGAGGGCATTGTGAAAATGTGCATCTCCAAATTGGTGACTACCACCTGAAATCCCATATGTTTTCTATCGACATGGGAGGTTGTGACATTGCGTTGGGTGCAGACTGGATAAGGACTTTGGGTCCCATTCTCATGGATTTTAAAGACTTAACCATGCAATTTGACCAGGAGGGCCACCAATATAAATTCCAAGGCATAACCGCCGGTTCACCTAAGATCATTAGTTCCCATCGCATGGAAAAGCTTCTTAAAAAAGGTCATTTTGGTGTTATCGCCCAACTCCATGCCATACAAGCAACAAAGACATCCTCGGTCCCGCAAGACCTCCAAGCCATCATTTCTAAACTTCAATTGGTATTTTCCACTCCCCAAGGACTCCCTCCTTCCCATGGTGTTCATGATCATTCCATTCCCCTTGTACCCGGAAGCCTTCGTCCCAATATACGTTCGTATCGTCACCCCTTTTCCCAAAAAAATGAAATTGAGAAAATGGTCCAGGAACTCCTTAATGCAGGCGTTATCCGCCCTAGTATGAGCCCCTAATCTTCTCATCTGGTCATGGTCCTAAAGAAAGAAGGTTCTTGGTGAATGTGTCCTAACTTCCGTGCCCTCAACAAACTTACCATCAAAGACAAATTCCCCATTCCTTTCATTGATGACCTCCTGGATGAATTGAGTGGTGCCCAATTCTTCACTAAACTGGATCTTCGTTCGGGCTACCACCAGATACATATGAAAGAGGCAGACATTCCGAAGACTTCCTTTAGAACTCATGAGGGCCACTATGAATTTTTGGTCATGCCCTTTGGCTTGTGTAATGCCCCCTCCACCTTCCAAAGCCTCATGAATCATGTCTTCCGTACTTTTCTCCACCATTTTGTATTAGTTTTCTTTGATGATATCCTCATCTATAGAAAAACCTGGACATACCATCTTTCTCATGTGGATCAAGTTCTCCATCTACTCTCTCAGCACTAACTTTTCCTGAAACAGTCTAAATGTGCTTTTGGCGCCTTAGAAGTAGAATACTTGGGTCATCTGGTTGGCAAGGATGGTGTCAGGGTGGATCCTAAAAAGATTGAAGCTATGGAATACTGGCCTCACCCAAAGACTCTTAAGAGATTGCGTGGATTTCTGGGCTTAAGAGGGTATTATCGCAAGTTTGTTAAGAATTATGGGAAGATTGCAGCACCTCTCATTGCTCTCCTCAAAACGAACTCTTTCACTTGGACTCCAGCCGCTACCCAAGCTTTTCAAACCTTGAAGATGGCCATGTGCACCACTCTAGTCCTCACCCTTCCCGATTTGAAAAATACCTTTGTGTTGGAATGTGATGCCTCAGGGAAAGGAATTGGTGTTGTCCTTATGCAAGAGTGTCGACCTTTGGCCTTTACCAGCAAGCAACTATCTGAAAGAAATATGGGCAAATCCATCTATGAAAAGGAAATGTTGGCTATTCTACATGTTTTTGATCTATGGTGCCCTTATCTATTGGGGCAACGTTTCCAAATTAAGATAGACAATCAAAGCCTCAAGTATTTTTTGGAACAACGCATTTCCTCCCTAGAACAACAAAAATGGGTGACTGAGCTCTTTGGATATGACTTTGAGATCATTTACAAGAAATGAAAAGACAATGTGGTTGCGGATGCACTTTCCCGCAAATATGAAGATGAAGGATCCCTTTTTTCTCTTTCATTCATTGTCCCAGATTGGCTCCAAGCCATTCGCCAGGAATGGCTACAAGATCCCAAAATTTCCCAGCTGATCCAACAATTGCAGTCCAATGCTCCAGCTTCCCTAGGGTACTCTTGGCTCCATGATGAACTTCGATACAAAGGCCATTTGTATTTAAGTAAACAATCAAAGCTTAAGTCCATGGTACTTTTTGAGCTTCATGCTACACCCACCGCAGGGAACTCTGGGTTCACCAAAACCTATGACAGGGTCAAACGTTCCTTTTTCTGGGATGGTATGAAACATGACATTCGTAATTTTTTCATTGAATGTGATGTCTGCCAATGCAACAAGGGAGAAACAGTCAAATCTCCGAGCACACTATAACCACTCTCAATTCCACCTATTATTTGGAAGGATATCTCTATGGATTTTATTACTGGCTTACCCAAATCGGGAAATAAATTAGTCATCATGGTGGTTGTTGATCGCCTTTCCAAGTATGCTCATTTTTGCGCCCTTCAACACCCATTTACAACATCCATGGTGGCTCAAATTTTCATGGATCAGGTCTTCAAGCTTCATGGCATGCCACACTCTATTGTTTCTGATTGCGACCGAACTTTCACAAGCAATTTTTGGCAAGAACTGTTCAAGATACAAGGCACCGAATTACATCTCAACACAACTTATCATCCCCAGACTGATGGCCAAATAGAAGTGGTCAACAAGTGTTTGGAAACATATTTAATGTTTTTTGCCTCGAAAAAGAAAAATTAGTGAGCTCAATGGTTACCCTTAGCTGAATGTTGGTACAACACTTCATACCATACAACTACACGCATGACTCCTTTTGAAGCAATATATGGACATAAGCCACCTTCAGTTCTCTCATACTTACCCGGTGCCTCGAAGGTTTAGGCAGTTGAACTAACACTTACAGCTCGAGAGGCTATTCTCCGTACACTCAAAGAGAATTTTTTCATGGCATAGAATCGTATGAAGCAACAAGTAGATCAAGGTCTCTCTGAATGTCAATTTGCAGAAGGGGATCAGGTGTTTCTTCGATTGCAACCTTACAAGCAAGCTTCCCTCAAGGCCGAGCATTGTCAGAAGCTAGCACCCAAATTTTATGGTCCTTATACCGTTCTCAAGCATGTGGGACAAGTATCCTATCAGTTATCTTTGCCCAACCATTCGAAGCTACATCCCGTTTTTCATGTTTCTTGCTTAAAGAAGGTGATTGGAACTAAGTGCCAAATTCAAACCAACCTTCCAGAATTAGCTAAAGAAGGATCCATTTGGCTACATCCAGAGGCAATTTTGGACCAGCATGAGCGTCACCTATGTCAGAGAACCATCAAGGAAGTGCTAGTCCAATGGAAAGATACAACTCCAGCAGATGCCACTTGGGAACCAACTACCATTCTGCAATAATTTCCTCATCTCAAGCCTTGAGGACAATGCTATTTTTAAGGGGGCGGACATGTTAGGGTCCTAACCCGCACATAGGTAGAACAATATATTTAGATGTAATAAAGGTCAATATTAAAAAGGCCTTTCAATAAAATAGAATAAGGCAGATGTAAGAAGACCTAATAGAAGCTTCCACTTCTAGAAGGATCTTCCTCTAGATGCTTCTTTTTAGTATAAATAGGAGTCGAGGGTATGAGAACCCTAACTTGGATATTATTTTAATAGAGCTTTGCTCAACTGGAGGTTGCCCCCTCGAAGAGGCCCATGAACATTGCTTTCAGATTCAAAGTGCTATTTCTGTTATTATTTTCTTATCATTTCAGTGCTATTGTGGTGAATGTTCTGGTTATATTGCTGTTATTATGCCATTCTAGCATTTTATTTCTGTTCTGCATACATTTTATATCTGGTATATTACAACTTGAAATATATTCAATGACTTAGAGTTTCAATAAAGAAATCATCAGAAAACTTTTTATATTTGATCAACCTTTGCTTTACCAAATTTCATCCAAATTATTCTCAAACTTGTGATACCTAACATAAATCTATAAGGATGAAATCACCCTCATAACTCAATGAATTACAATCAGCCTTCAAACAATGATTATCAGCAGTAGTAGATACCCCTTTGATGAAAATATTGAATTGTTGTATCAACATAGAACACATATTTATGGTGAGTTTATGTTTCAAATATCAAGTATGCCAATAACCTTAAATACTGCATGTCAAAATGAACCTTGTCAATTTATTTCACATGTTGGAGATGAATATGGTAGAGAGAAAAGAGATGCCATCTACTTTCTTGTTGGAAATTTTTTAATGCCATAGGCATGGATACTCTTGGAAATTCTCTGGTAATATTAAGGATCCATGTTATTTTTAACTAAAAAGTAGGGCATTGCAATGAATCTCTATACATGGAGCTAACCATAAAGGTAGGATAGTATATATGACTATGATGTTTAAAATCCATGGCTTATAAATTTTTCTGGATAACCTATTTGTTTCTTTGTACATGTATTAATGATGTTTTTTATGGGAAATGTTCGACAAGGCTCTGAAGAATAAGGGGGGGAAACATAAAATTGGCGAAAGTAGTGATGAAAATGTTGTAGATTATGAGCATGTTCGTAAAGAATGGATTGCAATAAATGAAGAATATCTGTCAGCTCTTGGTTTGGGAAATAAGTAAGTAGTTATTCCTTGTACCTTTTCACTTCTATGCATATTTCATGAAAGTTTTATATAACATATTTCATGATGTAACCTATATATGATTTTTATTCTCATTTGATAAGTTTTTTGTTTTATAGGGAAAAGTTGGCTTCTAGAGAAAGAGAGCAGAACCAAAAGGAAAGCAAAGGTACATCGTTGCCAGCTTGTGGTTCGACAAATTAGTCAGTAGTTATTGCTCATACTTTTTCACTTCTATGCATATTTTATGATAGTTGTTTATAATCTGTTTGATGATGTAGGCCGTTTATGCTTTCAATTATAATTTAATAAGTTTTTTATTTTATAGGGAAAAGGTTGATTGTACACAAAATGAGCGAAAACAAAAGGAAAGCAAAGGCACCCTGTCAGTAGCTTGCAGAAGCCTACACCTTGGTAGATTAGTACATGGAGAAGACGGTGACAATAATAATGATCAAATTCCTAATATATCACATGATGATGATCATGTCCAAGCTGATATTGCTAAAGGCGTGGTATATTCTGAATCTGAATCAGGTTTGAGAGACTTATTTTTTAAATTCAAACAAAGATTTGAAGGAACATCCGAGCAAGTTGGTGAGACTATATCTAGTGACACACCTAATGTGGCCAATAAGGAACCAATTATGCCTTCATGATGCATCCCCCCCCCTTCGGGGTTCTGCAACCTCTCGATCTCTAGATCGTTCTCCTTCCTGAGCCGAAATGGCTCTTCGGGCTCCTGCTGGAACCCCTTGAACTAATCCATAGGTCCCTTTATAGAAAACCCTCCATGTGCCAACTTAAGCACCCAACATGAGATTTCCCCACCATGTGATCGTTGTTGTGATCACGGGCCTTACTCAAAAGGCACTAATCGTGAATCGACTTTGGGCTTTTCCGGATGCAAGGAAATCCTTGTTCCCCCAATCCACGAAACCTGAAACAGGGCTAAGGTGCTTAGCTCCTTTCCTTATCTCCACTCATGTGACCACTACCCCGTGACCACGTGCTTAATGCCAAAAGCGCTACCAGAATTCAGCTTTCTCGATTCCAACGTGCAAGCTCTCCTCGCTCCTTGTCCTTCGGAGTGCCAAAACCCGAAAAGGGCCTAATGGATCTTTGGCTCCTCCCTTAAGCCTTCTCCACATGACCCTGTCCTGTGGCCTAGGGATACTCCTCCGAGTGCTCTGACTTTCATGATTTGGGGAATCGTGATGCAATGCCCCTTCCTTTCCTTTTCAAATCCCTGAAACCTGGAGACCTGATACCTCCTGGATCTATGGTCCAGATTTGTCACTTGATCAATGACCAAGATTAAATCTCGATGATAAAATTTCAGGGTTTTGGCGGAGTCTTCACCTCCCAACTCTCGGTGACCAAACTCCTGGTGGCTTCTGGATCTCTGCCACACGTCCTCCACAATGGACGGTCCTCATTGATCCTTTCGACAATTCTCTTTCTTGATTTTTGGCCTAGTCTTCTCCTTTAATTTACCGGTGCCGAAACGCCGACCAACAACCACGTGTCCTCTCCGATGGATGGCTGTGACCCTTAATCATGATCAACAGTTATGATTTTTTTCGTGATGATCAACGATTGTGATCAAATCCCGACCTTCTCCTTTTCGGCAATTTGGGAGAATCTTCACTCTTGATCTCCCAGTAAACAAATCCCTGAAATGTGGATCTCTTGACACGCATCCTCTGAGATGGACGGTCCCGATGCTTTCAGGACTTTGACGAGTCTTCTCTCTTCTGCTATTATGAGGGTTAAACCTCATGAAATTTCTCCTGGATCCGAAGACTATCGGTCCTCAGTGCTCGATCTAACAGTTTAGATCTGATCCCTTTTGAACTCTTCTCCTACTGTCTGGATGTAGGCTCCAATGGTACAGATCTCCTCCTCCGCAACTGATCTAACAATTGCTGACGCTACTCCTCTTGAGTTTTGAGAACTTCATGGTCCCACTGTTTTCCTCTGTGTGACTTTGCTTGATCTGACGACTATTAGCTATTCGACACTTCCTCCCGAAGGCCCTCCACTGTCCGTTCAGATCCTCTTTCCTCACGAGTTCTCCTGTGTATTTGGACGCGAGATTCAATGGTACAGATCTTCTCCTCTGTATTTGATCTATGGCTATTGTGCTCTTCCTCTTGAGCTTCCTCCTTTCTTCCATACTTAGAAGATATTTAGAGTTTCGAAGGTCTCCACCTTCAATTCTTCTCCTATGAGCCCTGGAACTTTGGGTCTCATTCGCATTATAGGAACACTATCTCTCCTGAGATTTTCAACCGCTCAGTCTCTACGAGACTCATCCCTTCTGCATCCTCCTTAGAAGATTTCTAGTGTTTCTCCTGGAACACTTCTGCGCTCGACCTCCCGAGCTTAAGAACTTGAGACAAGTTCTCACTTCGCACACTCCTTGTGCTGCTAAGATTTCGAATAACTCAATTCGAAGTATTTCTTGAAAAGAAATGCTTCATGCCCTCCTGACGTTCTCCTTGCTCATTGCACCCCTTGCAGAGCCTTTCCTCGCAGAGTATTCAACAACTTTGTTTTTGTTCGAACTTGACAAAGTGTTATTCTCGTGCACACTAGCACTGGCTCAATGCCCACCTGGAAGATCTCTACAAAACCTTCAATGATTCTGTCTTCCCTGTGCTTTCCTCTACACAGTTTTCACCTAAGAGTATTCAGTAACTCTGAGGCTCCTCTTGAGTCTGTAAATCCTTCTAGTGTGCCCTCCTGGGGTGTTCTTTCTGACTCCATAGAGTTCAGATGCACACAACTTGCACTGGCTATAGAACTTTCTCTGTTCTGTTGTGCACACCTTGGATAGCCTAAAGAACCTAGAATTATACAAAATCTCAAATGAATATAGTAAAGCCTATCTTCCTACTATATATGAAATCTATCATACATCTACAACATTCATTCATGGAAACATGTAAACACACAAACACATAGAGTGTAGAAAAATGACTTTTGTATTAATCTGAATGTCTATATAGATGTTTATAATAAATGGACTGTAACAAGTCTCAGTTCTTCTTCAACTCTTTCTCTCTTAGAGCTTATGTTTCCTAAGGCCTCTCTACCCGGACCTCTCCTATCCTTCTTCTTCCACAAGTCCCACACAAACTCTCTCTTTCCTACTTTTTTCTCTGAAGCAAGATTTCATTACCAAAGAGGGGCTCTGCGAGCTTGTCCTCTTCACCTAACTTCATTGATTTACATTGAAGTCTCATAAATAATTTACCCAGACCTGAATACGATATGGGCCTGCTACAAGAAACCCTTAGGACAATTTGACCACTAACTAACAAAGTATGGTCGGCATTAAAAGCCTTACAATCGTTTAATACAATTTCAATTTTTTTAAAATGAGAGGGTCGGGCCTCCCTTCTCCTTTGAATGCACACTGATGTGCTGCTTTGCTGGCGCGTTGCTAGAGATTTTTCTTAGTTGGAGCGAAGCTCTTGCATCATACTCCTCTGCTCGGAAAAACATGAGCTCCTCTTCTCCAACATTGAAATCCACCTGGATCCCAAATCATCTTTTGGAGTTGTCCATCTTCTCCTCTCCAGCTATGTTGTTGCTTTTTCTTCTTCCCTACTACTATGGAAGGCTCTCCTCTGCCCAGCTTCCCTTTGCTGACTGCTTCTTGTGCTGACCTCAACATCAACCTTCTTATCTTCTCAATCACCTCGTCTAGCTGCTCCAGTTGTTGTCTCTCTGCATCCAGTATTCTCTGCTGCACTTACTCATGAGTGGGAAAATCTATCCGATCTCCCATGCTATTTTTATCTCCCTTTGTGACACTAAGTGGCCAATCTGCTGCATATTGTAGTCCTACAGTCCCATCTCCAAGTTGCTGCTCAGCTTCCTCTTCTGCTGATATGTTCTCAGCTTCCTCCAACTGTTCCCCGAGCTGGTATGCTCCTCGATCTACTTCCAACTTAGCCTGTTGGATGTGAAAGCCTCTCTCCAGGGATTCTAATTCTTCATACAGATCAGCAAAATCCATGCTGTCTGCTTCTTCTTCTGCTGCAGGCTCCAGTGTTGTAGTCTCCATTTGTTCAGCCTCCCGGCCGAAATTTCTGAGCAATTCCACCGAATGCTCCTCTCCTAAAATCATAAATGTCTCCTTCCGGTCATGTGTTGGTTCTGGATGGTCTAACCAATCCTCCAACATCCTCAATTCCATCTCCCATTGAGTGAGCATCTCAATTGTGTGCTACTCTTCTTCTCTTGCTGTCAGCTTCAGTGCTGCAACTGTCTCCTTTTCATCTTCTTGGCTGAAAATTTCGAGCCATTCTTTCGAATGCTCCTTTTCCTCTACTGGGTCAAATCTTGATGTCTGCCACATTTCCTCTTCCTCCATGACAGTCTCTGCTGGCTATCCTTCTGTTGCTGTACCCACAAAATATTCTCTGGCCTCATCTTGGCTGCTTGGTAGGAATATATGAATTCCTCCAATGATCAGAAGATTCCTCTGGTCCTTCTCTATCAGCTCCTCTCGCTGATCTGAACTCACCTCTGAGTTCATGAGACTCTCACATGGACTCATCTGCTCTCCCTTTCCCACCTGGCAATATGGGATTTCTCTCCTACCCACCTGGCAGTCTATGAGATCAACTGATCCCATCTCATTGCCCATCTGGCAACTTGAAAGTTTGCTTCTACCCACCTAGCAGTCTATGAGATCTCCATCTGATCTCTCCTCCTCCTCATCGCTGAGATTTCTCCCAACTTCTGTTTCACAGGCGTGAACTATTTCCTCTTCATCTCTAAGGCTTTTAGTATACCTCAACCAAATTTTCAACAACCTTTGCTGTCCTCTAGCCAACAATTCCTTGATTGGCCACTTCACCTTCCTCTTCATGGGCCATTCATATACCCATTGTGATTTTGCACTCTGCTGGATCTCAGATGAAAGCAGCTCCATTCTTTCTCTTATTTCTTTGAGCTCCATATCTGTCTTTGAATTTCTTTTCTGCTGGTGGCCCTTCCTTCCACCATGTCCATGGATTTCAATAGCCATCCTTCCCTTTTGTATGTCCTCCTGGAAAACCTGTTGCTGTTACTCTGCAACTGAGAGTGTTTCCAACATTTTCTATAGTCCACCGACTGTCCATTTGACTGTTGCGCATCTGCAAACAATCACTATAGAGTATCAACACTCTGTCTTCTCCTTCACCTACCACATACAGATGAATTTCATTTCCTGATACCACTTGATGATATCAAGTCATCTCCTTCACTTTCTTTTGTCTGTTGTTCGTAAGAAAACTTAATCTGCCTCCCTCTACCTGCAGTCTATAGACAGAAAGTGGTTCTCCTCCTTTTTCTTTCTTTCGCCTGCAAGATATAGGTGAAATTATGCTCTGATACCACCTGATGGTGTGTATTAGAGTATTCTCTTTATCTACTCTCTGCTACAGAATTTAAAAATCTCGGCTCTGATACCACCTGATGCGCCTCCCCCCCCTTCGAGGTTCTGTGACCTCCTGGTCTCTAGATCGTTCTCCTTCCTAAGCTGAAAGGGCTCCTCGGGCTCCTGCTGGAACCCATTGAACTAATCCACAAGTGCCTTTATAGAAAACCCTCCATGTGCCAACTTAAGCACCCAGCGCAAGATTTCCCCACCATGTGATCGCCACTGTGATCACGAGCCTTACTCAAAAGGCGCTAATCGTGAATTGGCTTTGGGATTTTCCGGATTCAAGGAAATCCTTGTTCCTCCAATCCCCGAAACCCAAGACAGGGATAAGATGCTTAGATCCTTTCCTTATCTCCACTCATGTGACCACTACCCTATGACCATGCACTTAATGCCAAAAGTGCTACCGAAATTCGGCTTTCGCGATTCCAGCGTGAAGGCTCTCCCTGCTCCTTGTCCTTCAGAGTGCCGAAACTCGAAAAGGGCCTAACGACACTTTGGCTCCTCCTTAAGCCTTCTCCACACGACCCTATCCTGTGGCCTAGGGATACTCCTCCGAGTGCTCCAGCCTTTGTGATTCGGGGAATCATGATGCAGTGCCCCTTCCTTTCCTTTTCAAATCCCCAAAACCCAGAGACCTGATACCTCCTGGATCTACGGTCCAGATCTGTCACTTGATCAACGACCAAGATTAAATCCCGACGATTTTATTTCATGGTTTTGGCGGAGTCTTCACCTCCCAACTCCCGGTGACCAAACTCTTGGTGGCTTCCAGATCTCTGCCACACGTCCTCCACAATGGACGGTTCTCATTAATCCTTTCGGTGATTCCCTTTCTTGATTTTTGGCTCGGTCTTCTCCTTTGATTTCCTGGTGCCGAAACGTCGACCAACAACCATGTGTCCTCTCCGATGGATGACTATAACCCTTAATCACGATCAATGGTCATGATATTTTTGGGATGATCAATGGTCATGATCAAATCTCGACCTTCTCCTTTTCGACAATTTGGGAGAGTCTTCACTCTCGATCTCCTGGTAAAAAAATCCCCGAAATGTGGATCTCTTGACATGTGTCCTCTGAGATGGACGATCCAGATGCTTTTGGGACTTTGACGAGTCTTATCTCTTCTGCTATTACGAGGGTTAAAACTTGCTCACCTTCTCCCAGATCTGATGGATATCGGTCCTCGGTGCTCGATCTGACGGTTCAGATCTTATCCCTTGCATGCTCTTCTCCTGCTGTTTGGATGTAGGCTCCAACGGTCCAGATATCCTCCTCCACAATTGATCTAACGGTTCCTGTCGCTCCTCCTCCTGAGTTTTAATAACTTCATGGTACAACTTTTATCCTCTGTGCGACTCTACTTGATCCGATGACTATCGGCTATTCGACACTTCCTCCCGAAGGCCCTCCATCATCCGTTTAGATCTTCTTTCCTCATGAGTTCTCCTGTGTATCTGGACGCAAGATTCAACGGTCCAAATCTTCTCCTCCATAGCTGATCTATGGCTATTGTGATCTTCCTCTTGAGCTTCCTCCTTTCTTCCAGACTTATAAGATTTTCAGAGTTTCGAAGGTCCCTGCCTTCAATTCTTCTCCTACGAGCCCTGAAACTTTGGGTCTCGTTTGCATTCTAGGAACGCTATCTCTCCTGAGATTTTCAACCGCTCATTCTCTACCAGATTCAACCCTTCTACATCCTCCTTAGAATATTTCTGGTGTTCCTCCTGGAACATTTCTGTGCTCGACCTCTTGAGCTTAAGAACTTGAGACAAGTTCTCACTTTGCACACTCCTTGTGCTGCTGAGATTTTGAATAACTCAATTCAAATTATTTCTTGAAAAGAAATGCTTCACGCCCTTCTGGTGTTCTCCTTGCTGAATACACCCCTTGCAGAGCCTTTCCTCGTAGAGTATTCAACAACTCTATTTTTTTCCAAACTTGACAAAGAGTTCTTCTCGTGCACACTAGCACTGGCTCAATTCCCACCCGACAGAGCTCTATAGAACCTTCAGTGATTTTGTCTTCCATGTGATTTCCTCTGCACAGTTTTCACCTCAAGAGTATTCAGTAACTCTGAGGTTCCTCTTGAGTCTGTAAATCCTTCTGCTGTGCCCTCCTGGCACATTCTTTCTGACTCCACAAAGTTCAGATGCATAGACCTTGCGCTGGCTACACAACTTCCTCTGTTCTGTTGTGCACACCTTGCACAACCTAAAGAACCCATAATTATAAAACAACTCAAATGAAGATAGTAAATCCTATCTTCCTACTGCAAATGAAATCTATCATACATCTACAACATTCATTCATGGAAACATGTAAACACACAAATACACAGAGTGCAGAAAAACTGCTTTTGTATTAATCTGAATGTCTATAGAGATGTTTACAATAAATGGGTTGTAACAAGTCTTAGTTCTTCTCCAACTCTCTCTCTCTCAGAGATTCTATTTCCTAAGGCCTCTCTACCCGGACCTCTCCTATCCTTCTTCTTCCCCGAGTCCCACACATACTCTCTCTTTCCTACTTTTTTCTCTAAAGAAAGATTTCATTACCAAAGAGGGGCTTTGCGAGCTCGTCCTCTTTGCCTAACTTCATTGATTTACATTGAAGTCTTATAAATATTTTACCCAGACCTGAATACGATCTGGGCCTGCTACATGCCTACTACAAGGAACACTTAAGACAATTTTACCACTACCTAACAAAGTATGGTCGACATTAAAAGCCTTACAATCGTTCAATACAATTTCAAATTTTTTAAAATGAGAGGGCTGGGCCTCCCTTCTCCTTTGAATGCACATTGATGTGCTGCTTTGCTGGCGCTTTTTCTGAGTTGGAACGATTCTTTTGCATCACTTCAACTGCCAAAGAAAAAACACATGTTGTGTCCACAAACATTACTTCCCTTTCGACATCACTTAGTCTTGATTCGAATGAAGATATATCAGCTTTCATAAAAAAATGAAGAATGAGTCAAGGCATGTTTAGGTCCACAAAAAGAGAAGCCAAAGAAAGAAAATCAGAAGGGAATAAGGCTTATTTTCTTGAGATAAAATATGGTGAAACTGTTGGACCAAATGTTGCAAGGTGGGCCTCAGAGTTGGGCATGAGAGTAAGGTCTCATTTGGATGTCACCAAAAACAATTTTGCAGATCAAGATGAAAGAAGTGTGGGTCTAGTGATTCTACAAATGGAAAATTCCTTTGAGACTTTTGGTGGAAGGATTTCCACCAAATATTACAAGAACAAAATGATAAAATTGATTAATAATTTTAGGCATAAATGTAGAAAATCAATCTTGGATGGAAAAGAAAGGGAGAACGGCTTGACTCCCAAATAGTGGGAGGATTTGAAGGAAATTTTGTGTGTGGAAGAGTATGCACAAAAGAGTACAAAAGGGAAGATAACAAGAGAAAATGTGAGGGATCGATTTATTTTGGGTAGTAGTGGGTGGCGATCCAATCAAAACATGTTTGTAAGTATATGGATTTTTTGTTGAATACATTATGTATGGAATTTTTGTAAGTATATTTGTAAGTACATTATGTTATATTGCATTTTGATTCGTATATATATCCAACTAATTATGTGTTGATAATGATTTGTCGATTCAAAAAGCTAATAGATCAGAAATTGATGTGAGTGAAATGACTGACCATAAAATGATAGATATAGACAATTCTAAATAGAAGCAGATATCAAAACATCCAATTGAAATATCATTTCCATCTAATGAAGTTGATAAAATCCTTAACACATCTATGTTTGTTCACATCCATAGTGAAAGCTATAAACATGTAGTGGATTGCATAAATGGATTGACAAAGGCAATGTCAACCATAGCCACCTCCATTGAACCAATCATCGCTTCATGGAACAAAAAGGGATATGATAGTGATTTTGATGACGTAAGCTAATTATCATTCCCTTGCAAACATTTCTTGACTTGAATTCATAATCTTATTTAATTGGTTTAGGTCTGATTTTTAGTGTTTTACTGTTATATTTACTATTCTTCTACTATATTATTGTGTCCTTATAATGTTATATTTGATTTGTGCATGATGTAATCACATGCAGGATAAAATTAAACGATCTCCCAATAGTGATGCACCTCATCGTTCTTGATCAATGTGTGCAACTCTTGTTGGAAAAGGGATATCGTAGTGGTTTTGATGATGTAAGCTAATTATCATTCCTCTACAAAATTTTCTTGAATTGAATTCATAATCTGATTTAATTGGTTTATGTCTGATTTTTAGTGTTTTACTGTTATATTTACTATTCTTCTACTATATTATTGTGTCATTGTAATGTTATATTTGATTTGTGCATGATGTGATCACATGCGGGATAAAATTAAACGATCTCCCAACATTGATGCACCTCATCATTCTCGATCGGTGTGTACAACTCCTGCTAGAAAGGAATATCGTAGTGGTTTTGATGAGGTAAACTAATTATCATTCTGCAAACTTTTCTTGACTTGGATTCATAATCTGATTTAATTGGTTTAGTTTTGATTTTTAGTGTTTTACTGTTATATTTACTATTCTTCTACTATATTATTGTGTTCTTGTAATGTTATATTTGATTTGTGCATGATGTAATCACATGCATGATAAAATTAAATGATCTCCCAACATTCATGCAGCTCATCATTCTCGATCAATGTGTACAACTCTTGTTGGACGTATTTCAAATATTGACTCGGCCGTGAGTGCATTTAATTTTGCTATATCAATAATTATGCATGTTTTTGGAATTTAATTTCATTTTTTTTCTTATATTTATGTATACCTTCTTTTATTTTTGACAGTACCCATTAACTCCAACAGAGTGTGAAGTATTCCAAGTAGGATATGAAGTAAACATACTAGATCCATATGATGGTGCTATCACATGAACTAGATGAATTCAATCACTTGCTATGATCCATGGAGCGCCACTTGGTCCTGAAGAGGCCAATATAGTTGTCATTAATGTCACAAGTAACATCCTCTTTGCCTATGAAGATAAAATTGATGGATGTGAATGTTTGAAGGAGACATTCAGTGGTCGAAGAAGTATTTGAGAAAATCATCAACCTAGATGATCATGTTTTATGAATCAATTGCGAACATTTTGTTTACTTTACATAGTCTTCATACCATTTAAACTTACTTTACATAGTCTTCAGACCATTTAAACTTACTTTACCTAGTGTTCATACTTTTTTTCTTTAAGGGAATGTGATCTGCGATATAAAGACATGTATTAATGCATCTATTCACTGGTTCATTTCATTTAATGTTGGTTGTGGTGCGATTAGAAATGTTGTTTCTGTCATGCCTACAAGGAGTGATATAAGGGCATGTTTTAATGCATCTATTCACTGGCTCATTTTATTTAATGTTGCTTTTGGTGCCATTAGAAATGTTGTTTCTGCCATGCCTACAAGGATTGATATGAGATTGCAAGAGTGTGTGTTTACATGCCATTATTTCTATGCTTTGCCTTTAAATTTGATTTCTATTTATTTACCTTATTTACTTTGTCTTTTAGAGTGGAAAAATTGTGTGAGTGTAAATAGATTGGTCTTACCCACATTCTATTGTTTTTCCTACATTTGTTTATCATCTCATAATGTGTTTTTCTATTTAAGGCAGGTGAATGGAACAACAGACTATGTCAATCACTAAGGACGGGATCATAACACTCTTTATAATGCCATGGCATATGTGTTAGCCTGTTCCAACCCTAGTTATCTTATATGCATGTGTTTAGTGATGAAGATATGTTATCTTCTATAAATAGTTTTAAACTAATATAGGTAATGTGTTGTTGGTTGATGAATTTTTCCCTTAATGATGAAATAATATTGTATCTTTTTAGTTTTTAAATTAATTTTTTTATGGACTAGTGTCTCATTTGCAAGGAGTTACAATATTTTATACAAATGATTTCCTTGATAGTTTTTTAAAGTGTAAGATTCAATTGACTATAGATTGTATTTTCCCTTCCTCATTCTGGGAGTATTACAATGGAATGTGGATGTTTGGGTGATTTTTTTGAGGTTGCTTATCGATGCAATTAAGAGTTTTTTGTTTGTCAACGAGGGAACTTATGTGAACCAAAATCTGGTTGTTGTGTGGCATATTATGTGAATCAAAATCTCAAAGTTCAGAAGAGTAGATTTCTAGACTTGTGTAGATATCTCTATAACAATTATGGGACAACCATGGTTGGACTCAAGGTATGTGTTCAATTCCTTTTGTTCGATTAAATTTGGCATTGTATTTCAACTTTTAGGGTTAAAATGACTGTTTTTAGATTTGGAAAGATGCCTTTGATCTTTTCTAAATTAGTCCTGAATGTGGCTTATATATTGGCAGATTTGACAATGAAAAGTTGTTTTTTTATTATTCAAGACTTGAGTCTATGAAATTTTCCCTGTTTTAAAGTCATGCTATGTGGAAGGAATTTACTAAGTCTATGAAATTTTCCCTATTTTAGACCTGTGTGGAAGACCTTTACTAAGATCAATCTCCTCACATACTTGATAACAAGTAAAATACTCATCTTGAGCACAAGTAAAAGACTCAAATTTACTTGTTCATTATCTAACTTTAAGTATATGCCTAGAACATGTCTCTTA
The DNA here is from genome assembly GCA_009831015.1 of Picea engelmannii. Classification (NCBI taxonomy): domain Eukaryota; kingdom Viridiplantae; phylum Streptophyta; class Pinopsida; order Pinales; family Pinaceae; genus Picea; species Picea engelmannii. The sequence goes on along the minus strand of ML779501.1, from coordinate 42,828 downwards.
TGAATGAGTAGAATCACATTCTGTGCACCATATTGAACACTCAAATGCAGTAAAGCTAAAGTGTTCATACAGTAAGGACTACTGCTATTTTCCTATTTTAATTGGTCCATTCCAATCTCATGTCTTAAAATAAATGATAATTTTTTCTATCTCTTGGCCAACATCGTAGGTTGTTTTCATATCTTCAATGCACATCATCTTGAAGAAGAAAGAAAATTGTGAATCAAATTCATTTAGGTAAGTCTTTGAAATACAAATCTTGTTTTCCTTGAATGATGGAGTCATTTGCAGACATAATTTGATAAAACTAAGTTGAAATAGACAATGAGGTTCATCTCTCCTTCTTCTGATGTGAAGTAGCTTATACCATAAGTATTTTTCATTTTTTCCATGACTTTCCATTATTTCATCTTATTCTTACCATGTACATCATGCAACAACATTCCTCCTTCCTCAAATAGGGCTTGAAGTTTGTGTGGTGTCATCGGGATTTGATCTTGAAAAGTGAAAAGTTAGAATGAGGAAGCAAGGTACCTTATGCTTTCTTACATTCCATATCTCATGATAAATCAAGGCTAAGATATGGGTTATGTTGTTGAACTTGTATGAGAAAACAAACAATGGAAATGTATCATTTCTTGGGAATCAATGGTTTGTGTCGAATATGAAGGAAGGTGAAATGAAGACAAAGTGAAGGAAGATCTATGTTGCAATGGAAACTGCTTTGATAATGAAGTTGTGAATATCATGTGGATCGTATAAAATCTATTTTCACATTATAGATGGTCAAATCCATTGCATCTCTCATTGAGGATAGATTTTGGTGTCATAAGCAAGTCAATATAATGTTTGCACATATAGATCATTTTCTCAAACAACTATTTCTAGGAATACATTAATAAGCCTGTAGCTTATGTACATGTCTTCTCTTACTGAAAGGAAAATAATTTCCTATCAAAAAAAGGAACAACCGAAGGTATGCTTGGTCATATTTTATTTCTGGGATTGCTGTTGTAAGATTCCTTCTGTTGGGTGGGCTCGCCATGCCCAAAAAAGGAATGATGATATATAATACAATTCAATTAATATATATATATATATATATATATATATATATATATATATAGTTTATAGTTTCAATATGTATATAGTTTAACATGTGATTGAAACTATTGTTCAACATTTATCTCCAACATGTGTATCAATCAAACAACCAGTTTCCAACAGTTGCCCAACCTAAGGCTTCCTGACCAAGAGTATGACTTAATTCCATAGGATGTGTCCTCTCTTTTCTTTTGTTTCTCTTTCCTGTTGCTATTCTTTCTGCCTTTCCTCCTTTCTTATATTTTCATCCTTTTAAACCCTAAATTTTCTACTTTTTTAAAAGGCGAGACACATTATTTTGTGCTTAGAAGTTATTGCGATATGAATAAAGATACATGGACAAATGTGGTGTTATAGATTCTTAGTAGCTTGTTTGATGGGACAGTTTTAGTTGGCTTTGAGCATTCTTCCAATCCTATTTGGATTTGGGTTTATTCATCTTGATCCACATCACAGAGACAAAGTTTCTTCATTATGTAATTATTTGCATGGCTTTGTCTCATTTAGATCTTGTAGGGTAGAGTTTGGTTTCCGCAATTTCAATTGCAGGTCTTTGTCTCATTGGATTCATCGGGGATCTCCCACTTCCTACCTTATCTCTAAGAAAGGTCAGAATATGCATCATGTTTTTTCAGCATAGACTATAACAACACTTCCCCTCTCTCCTTTGAAATGGCCTTTTTGACACCTTTCTAGTTACCAATATGTTATGAGATAGGGATTGAACTATTATCATCACTTCAACAGATCATATCCACTCACATATTTGATAATATTCATGAGTGGATAAAGAGACAACAAATGATCAAAACTGAAATATGTAACCAATTTTTAGTTGATTGGTGAAAGTATTTTTTATCTCACTAACAATTGAGTCAGGGTTGATCAGCTAGAGAATTATTTAATTCATCAACCAAGGATCAAAATTCTTTATGAGATGCCATGCACTATATGTATAGGTCTCATATTTTCTTATTACTGATTTTTATAATTCTTTATAGAACACAATTGAAATTAATTCTACAATTTTAAGTTGCAATTGCTCTACAAATCAGAATTGCATATATGTTTCATAATTATAAACCCAATTATATGAATAGGGTAAACATTGAGAAAGCATTATTATTTATTGGATGAAAATCACACTTACAACAAGCTAAATATAACTACACAATGGTTTGATTATGAATATTGATAAAGCTATATAAAATCTATAGAAGTATAAGCATACGAAGATCAAACTAGAACCAATTTAAGCCACTCTCATGTTGAAAGTTCTGTGATTGTATTTCATAAAAACATGTGCAACTGCAAATCATATTTGTAGAGATGAGGTAGATATCATGCTAGTTGGTGGTACTGAAGCAACAATTATTTCCATTGGTTTGGGTGGGTTTGTTGCATGCCGAGCCCTATATCAGAGAAACAATGATCTTCAGTATGCCTCAAGGCCTTGGGACAAAGACCGAGATGGATTTTTCATGGGTGAAGGTGTAGGAGTGTTGGTAAGTTTAGAATGACAAAAAATTTTTGTTAGTGTTTTGCGTGTTCAATGTTCATTAAGTTCTTGGCCATTGAAAATTTCAAAGGCTTACCCGTATTGAATAGTAGATAAAAAGACCCGTTTGTGTTACCTATTCTTCATATGAAGGATAAAAATACTAGGTAAAGGGCAATAAGTAATCAAGCAATAGAATCTATAAAATGAAAGCACATGGAATTTTTAAATTTCTGATGACTATGATCTGATCTACAATTATTTAATTTGGATTTTAATTGGCTTGAACAAGATCATGGTAGGTCTACCTTCTGTGGAGAACAAAGAAAAATTTCTTATGACACTCCTTGCAAAAGAGAGCCTTGAATAAGGTTTTGACTTCAAGGAGATTACAACCATAACAAAAGGATACATTGGCAATGACTTGAAGGTAGGCTAGCATTAATGGAAGTACATCGACAAATTTATGTTGATGCTATAAAAATTGATGAAGGGTAGAAAAAGACCCTGAATAACATGTTCCTTGAATTTAAGTTGTGGTTCAATATAAATATTGCTTGCACCTTTTTTTAAATATCCTTGAATTGGCGATGGTGGTAATACAATATCCAAATATATATGCACTTGGTCAAGGATTTTTTGCCTTAAAGTACCTGTAGAGTTATTTTACTAGATTCACCAGGAGCATAACTTATGATTCTTTTTTGGGTACTCTTTACTCTTTACAATTGAAATCTGGGACTTTAAATTCAAATGTCATTCACAATGTTCAAATATTTAGGAATATGATGGAGTGGAAAAGGGTAGTGTTTTTAACCTTAGGTAATCTTTCGTTTCAACCTATGAACCCCTAATTAAGACTGACCTCATTCTTCATGTTTTGTTCAGGTGGAGTATGATTTTCAATATTACACAATGGACATACGAGCTGATATCCAAGTTCTCATACTCGCAATTGAGAAATCTAATATCCTCCCTTATAGACCTACATCATATGTGGTTCCCTCAAGTCCAACTCCATTGGAGAAACAACAATGGCAATTGTACTTGAGTATGTCAAAATCATTTGACCATACCATTGAGGTTGTCATGCAACATGTATTGTTAAATTAACTTGTGTGTTATGGGAATATATCTTGCATGTTATAGCAGTTATGGGAATCAGACAAAGCAATTGAAGTGTGTTTGTATCAATCGTAACAGGCTATGTTTGTATCAATTTGAACGAGATGCTCTCACTAAATGCATTGACAAAGCGAATAATATAAAAATGCTTTGTTCCTTTTATGTACCGGGGTATACTTCTATTGAGGGTATACTTTTATGTATTGGGTCTTCTCATTCAAAACGACATGCTTGTAACATAGGCCATTATAGACATTTAAATAAGATTTATTGTGATTAGTCCATTGAAATTTAGTTATTGGTCCTACTCCTAACAAGCTACTTTCATGTTGAAAGTTCTGTGACTGTATTTCATAAAAACATGTGTAGCTACAAATCATATTCGTAGAGGTGAGGAAGATATCCTGCTGGTTGGTGGTACTGAAGCAACAATTATTCCCATTGGTTTGGGTGGGCTTGTTGCATGATGAGCCTTATCTCAGAGAAATTATGATCCCCAGTCTGCCTCAAGGCCTTGGGACAAAGACCAAGATGGCTTTGTCATGGGTGAAGGTGTAGGAATGTTGGTAAGTTTAGAATGACAAACGTTTTTTTGTTAGTGTTTTGCATGTTCAATGTTCATTAAGTTATAGCCACTTGTTCTGAGTCATACCTTGCTATTGATGTCATATACATCTAATTAACTTGAGGAAAATAGACTATTTGTTGGGTAGCCAAAACAAATGTTTGCTATGTTTGTGTTGGAATCAACCATCTTTTAACAAAGTGCTCTTCTGGATTTGTTAATTACGCAGGAGATGGATGAGAACCTTAGTGGTGAACATGTGAGGGAAGGGTTGATAGGTGTAGTTTTAGTCAAAGTTACAAAAATGGATTTTGAGGGGCAAACAATAGTAAGTGAAGTTAGATAACTTATGTAGAAACTATGTTGATATATATTATTTTGTATTGTTTAACACTTCTCTTCTCAAGTGATTAATTGAATTTTAGCTTGTGTAAACTACATTGTTTTAATCTGGTAGATTTATATGAATTGATGTTTTTCTTTGATGGGAAACTGTTCTTGGAAATATCCTAATATTTTATATCTTGGATGTTGATAGACAAGGTTAGGAAATCCATAGGTGAGGAGGATTGTGGACTGAGCTATTCAGGAATATCTTACAAAATATTTTGAATGAAATCCTCGAGTTCTAGAATCCATTCTCTCGAAGGCTTTGAATGCATACAAAGTACTGTAAAGAAAAACTTGTCTGTATTTAAAAGTATTCATATTTTTTTTTCTAATTTTAGTTGTTTTCTAATTAACGATCAACTTTTATTTCTCTCTCTCTCTCTCTCTCTCTCTCTATATATATATATATATATATATATATTCAAATATTTCAGACAAGTATTTTGAATATCAAGTAATTTCAGTTGGATTTCTTTGTGAGAGATTTGTCATTTTCAATATCATTTTTTGTTATTATATTGTTCCATATATCCTCTAATTATTCTCTTGTGTTTTTTTTTTCTAGTGGTTTTTGCAGTCCCAATGTAATCAAGGCTTTTACACAGGAGACCGAAAAACATCTATTGTCAAAGTGTCAAGGAAAGGGAACTGACTTTGTTCATGCAGTGGAGAAGATTGTTGAGATCTACGAGAAGCTAAAGATGGAGAGGCAGGAAGACAACCAAAGTACTATTGATGAACTAGAATTTAATATTGTCATGGACCAATGTTAGTCCATTAGTGTCGATTCACTTGAAAACTCATATTTGTTGTAATAATTGACATTTCATATAATATAATTTATGTGCGTTTAAAATTTATATATATGTTTGTAATTTATATTATTTATAAGTGTTGTAATTATCTCATTTATGTAACAATATTGCATGACTACATGTCTATTAGATGAGCATGAATATTGTATTATTATTATTATTATTTTTTAATTTAGACATAATATCATACTAAAAATTTAGACATAATATCATAATATCATTAATTCCAAATATATGAAAAAATTAATGACCACAAGACTAGCTATAAATGACCAAACTAAATATGACCAATTTTGGTCGCGTAATAAGAGACCAGAAATTAGCCACCAACGATCAACAAATTAAAAGTGGTCATTTATATGTGGATTTTGGTAATTTATCTCTCATTTTCTACTAGTGAAACCATTAGCCATACCAAGTCAACGGTGGGAATAGGTTTCAATGGATTTTATTATAGGTCTACCTTCGTCTAAAGGAAATAATGTCATCATGATAGTGGTGAATCAACTCACAAATTCTGCCATTTTTTCTCTCTTTCTCATCCTTATAAAGAAAGTACAATAGCCACAAAATTCATGGAAATAGTTCAAAAGCTACATGGAATCCTCAATATTATTTAAGTATTGGAGATCCGATTTTCCATCAAAATTTTTGGACTGAATTATTTTCTTGTTTGGGTACTCAATTGGCTCATAGCTCCTCTTATCATCCTCAATCTAATGGGAAAACTAAGATTGTGAATAAATGTATAGAATGGTATCTTCATTGTGTTGCATATAAACAAACACAATGGGTCAAGTGGTTTCCCTTGGTAGAATGGTGGTACAACACATCCTTCCATACTTCATAAAAAATGTCCCCATTTATGGCATTTTATGGCTATCATCCTCCATCCATCATATCACCCTTGAGAGGGAAAGTGAAGGTCCAAGTAGTGGAGGACCACATAGAGAACCAACAAGAGGTTCTCCAACTATTGGAGTACAACTTGGATATAACACAAAATAGGATGAAACAAGCATATCAATATCACAGTGAAAGAGAATTTGAAGTCATGGATTGGGTGATAATTTATTGTCTTTTTTTATAGAAGGACAATAAATTATCACCCAAGTATACTATGGTCCATTTACTTGTAATTGTACCATTTGTATTCTATATATACCAAGGAGACCTAGTTTTATAAATAATCTCATCTTGTACATTTGTTATATTTTGAAAGGAGGTTGCCCCCTTGAAGAGATTTATCATTCATTCTTCTATCTAATTCTCATGGAATGGAGTTACTTCTCTTTATATTTTCAAACTATTTTAGGTGTTTGTTTCCTATCACAAAATCCATACATAATTTGAAAATAACAAAAAAATTGTAGATATTTTCAAGTCCTTTCTATTAGTATAAAGAGGGCATGATCCTAGGTTTGAGATATAAATTTATGGTGAAAATACTAAAATATTTCCTTTTTTCCCTATTTGGATACATATTGAGATCGGTAAATTTTTGTATGATTCAGATCTAAAAGTTGAGCCTACTAGAGGTCAACTAAACCAACCCAAAATGGATAAATTATAAGAATCTCTTGTGGAGTCACCAATTTCGTTGTAGAGATTTTACACTATTGATAGTTAATGGATTCCATATTGATAGTGTTGTGATCTCATTGAATACAACTCATAGATACCTAAATTTCTTTCCCTAAATTAACACATTATGACATGAAGTGAAAATGAAATAAATAGTAGAATACCTTTTTATTGATGGTTGATGTAGATCCAAATAAGCAATTCTAATCCAAGAAATCTCCAATTCCAATTCATTTCTCAGATCTGCACTCAATCAAATAAACCAATTCCTTTCCCTATCCAATATATACATTCCAATAAATATATCAATCTAAACTACTTTCAAGTTAATCAATTCACAACCAATTCCTAGATATTAATAAACAAACATGCATAAGCATAATATAAGGAATTGAGGGGGGCGGGGGGAGTAGATCTATATTAATAAAAAAAGAATGCGTACAATAATTAAACCATACCTAGATCTAGTCCCCTCCATCCTTAGCCACATGGACACAACTACTCCCTTGTAAATGGATCTTTATCTATCACTATGGTTTCTATATCTAGAATAATTTGACACTACCACTCTCAAGGCAAGACCAATTTAGAAAGATAAAGGGAATTTCTCAAGAATATAACTAAGGACCAAAGGAAATTAGATAGGATCAACCCAAAATTTTCCAGTATAAGGGTGTGAATTATATATCTAAGTGTGTACAATCTCACCAAGCACCTCTTTCTTATAGGCTTAGACATAACTCATATTATTTGGCAAAATAAAGCCAAGTTCGTGTATGTAGCCTTAGAACACTAACAACATTGTTTTGAGGTTGTGCATCCAATAACACAAACTTGGAGAAAAATTCTTTTTGAGAGCATTAATGGTGTTGTACTTATCCACTGTGATATAGGTTGTAACGCATTTAACATTGATTGCAGAGGTATTGAAGTAAATTACAAGTGCATGAAACCTAATTCAAACCCTAAATGATGCATTATTCATATTTTCTAAGTATGAAAGAGCTTTGCATACTGTAACATCAAACTGGTCCCAAAAAAACATTTGTGAAATTCCGGAGTAACAGGTACATATATCATCTAATTTCAGTCATTTATGTTTATATTAATAAATTGATAAACTTATTACGATCTTACTTATTGCAGAAGCTCATATTAACAGTATGTCGCAACCACATACTACAAGGGGGAAATCTCCTCTAGAAAATATACTGACACTTGTTAAGAATCCAGACGATATTCTAATGAAAGCCACCAACTTCTTCAATGGAAGATAACATTGTTCGCGATAGGATGAGATATAAAATATATTCAATAATGAAGAGTTTCCTCCTAAAGATGAATACCTTGAATCCTACCACAACATCAGAAAGAGAGGGACACATGCCATAACAACTCGTCCAATTTTTTTCGCATACAATGACATTGCGAGATGGTGTTTCAATCACCTCGACGAAGATACAACCACTGTAATGAATGATTCTAGGATTTCGATAGCATCCCTAAAATCAGAAGATATCTATATCTGATATCACCTTCAGGAATCCATAGTATCCCTGAACAAGCCATTCCTGCAGAAGTTCACATAATATAATGAAGAATTCCACAGTTTAATGGAATATTGGTGGAATGATGAACTAAGACGTGTCAATAAAGGTGAAAGGCTAATTTCGGCACAATATATGAAAAGACCCTACAGACTATTGAGTACTATGATATTCAGGTTATATGGTGAGGAGACAAGTACTTATTTTTTGATGGAATGGTTTATGATGGCATATACCATGGTCAAAATAGGGCAAGTCTTCAACTAGGCATATATCATTGCATTCAACATTTTCAAGAAGGATAAAGAAGCTTCAGGTATGAAAAAAACCATCTTTTTGATGTTGGTCTATCCCATAGATGCAATATGTTCTTCTGTTCATTTCCTTGCTTTAGGATTGGAATGGGACCCTAGCCTACCACATGTCCATATTTACTTCTCATAACTATGGGTCATTAACTAAAAGAAGTACATATACGATCTCTGTGACTATTTCTTAACTCCTCTGTTCATTATGATTTTTGGAAATCCACCCCACATAATATCACAGGGAGCCATAGAAACCTTGAGAGACATTGGAGATTGGTACATGGGTAAATATTACACTTATGTCAAGATTTATGGGAGTTAGGAGGCCCCACATCTCTTGCAAAAATATGTTCCAGAGATGTTGTTGACTATAGAAATCACTTACTAGACCTAATGAATAGGCATAACATCCTTCCTTTCGGATAACAACAAGAAACTTTGGCCTAAATTCCCATTAAGAATAGGAAGATATGTATTTTCCAATGGTTCTCGTGCCAGAAAATAAGTTGAATTCCTACAAGCAATCTTCCTATGTATAGGAGAACCCAAAGGTCATGACTCATAATAATTAGTAAGTGAGCATATCAAAGTTGTCAAATTGACACACCCTATAATTCATGAGGGAAATTATCTAGAAGAAATCTTCAAGGGATAATTTTTCTTTGAAGAGGTATTGAATAGGTTACATGATGAGTCGGCCAAAGAAAAATTACAAAGGGAAGAGGAAGAGAAAATAAAAATGTCCAAAGTCCAGTTTTCATTACTTCTAGCCAAAGACAAAGAAAATGAAGAAGCAAAGGAAAATTAAGAAGCAAGAAAAAAGGAATAGAAGTTAAAAAAATCCCCGAAAGATGAAGAAAAAATTGAGTGAAAGAAAAAAGAGCTGGAAATGGAGAAGAAAAAGTAACGAGATGAAGCCAAGAAGAAGAAGGAAGAAGACAAGAAAAACACCAAGCTGAAAGGGAAGAAGAAAAATGATGAATCCCTTAAACAATTTTCAAAGAAAATAAGAAGAATGTTGAGATATAAGAAAAATCATAGTATGATGTAGAGAAAAACAGAAAGGAAAAATAGGAAGAAGAAAGGAAAATAATGGTTGCCGAAGTAGAACAAAGAAAGAAAAAAGAATAAGAAGAAAAGAAAAAGGTTATTGAAGTTGAGGCATTAAATAAATCCAAAGAGGAAGCATAAAGAGAAAACAAGAGAAAATTGGATGAGGATAAAAATTGTGTAGCAAGCCCAAGTGTCAACATAGTTAACATACCTATTCATGAGTGCACCCCTCTCAAGAAAATCCCAGGAAAATTATTATATTACTCTTAGGTGTTGGAATTGGAAGATGTTGTATTAGTTGTTGGTGAGTACTATTATAGAAACAAGACAAGAGCAATCGAGAAAAGATCAAATAAGAGAAAGAGGACATAAACATCTCTTAGCCAGGGGTCTTTCGAAAGGTCAATTGTGTGGAAAGCATGACCAGTTCCCAAGACCAACGCCTTGTAGAATGATTTAGCCTTTAATGCATCTGTAGGATCTAATGCAATGTCAATATGTGAATTAAGTGTTGCATTAGACACTTCCCAAGAAAAACTTATTGAACTTGAAGAAGTGTTGAGAACCCAAAGAGATAATATGACTACTGAGTTCAAAAGGGAAGCCAATATTGCAGAGAAGCTACACCGAGAAGAAATGGAAAAGGTGTTGCAAATCCAAAGGGAAAAACTAAATGTAGAATTCAAGGGAAAGATCCACGTAGCTAAAGGTCTACACAAAAAAGAGTTAGAAGCTCTTAAAATGACACATTTGCAAAAAACAAAGTAGCTAAAGGAAAATCACGCATAGGAGGTAGCTAAATGGGAGACATAATGCCTATAAATAAACAAGTTCACATAACAACTAGAAGACAAGATGTTGGGGTTAGAACAAGAGAAATGGAAGCTTGAAGTGGTCACGAAAGAAAACCAAAAAGAAAGATATCATCTTAGAAATTGTAAAAGATGAGGTCAAAACAAGCAATGAAGAGCTAAGGCTGGTACATAGAGAACATTTTTGTATATTGAACAATATTTAGAGGAATGAGGATGACCGGGTCAAGATAATATATCATATGGAAGAGATGAATAACATGTATCAAAAATATCAAGATGCATTTGATATGATTATTGATTAGAAGAGTGTGTATCATGACCCACCAAGTACTTTTCCAATCTACAATATTAAGAAAAATCTAAAGGATCAGGTCCTCTTTGATTCATGGAAGCCCATTCTAGAAGACATTGAGAGCACACAAAAGGAAGAAGCCAAATATTGCAAACGAATGTGGAATTCCTTAGATTATTTGTTAGACCAATTTGGAATGGAAGTCATGATGAATCTTGATGAAGCAACTCCGAGTGAATTAAGGATAACCTAGGTGGAAAATAAAAGGGATTCCAACAAGCAAGCCATTGATTAGATCACATAGATAAACAAAGAATTCTTAATTGAACATTTGATGAAACCAACAAGAATAGTGTTGACGGGCGAAATTGACCGCTCGTCAACTGGAAGAGTGAATCCGGTCCGGGGTTGTCTAATTAACCCAAGTCGTTTAGATTAATTCACTCTGACGGGCTTAATGGCTCTGTTGGCCAATCTAAAGTCCTAAAGGAAACCAAAAATAAATAAAAGAAACAAAATAACTCACTAATTACTAATCACTGAAATATATATGTACATCTATATATATATATATATATATATATATATATATATATATATATATATATATATA
>ML779501.1:0-24283 GCA_009831015.1 Picea engelmannii | reverse complement strand
AGATTTGATTTTGATTGTGCTAATCTTGAAATAACATATCAGTTTCATTCTGCTGTCCAATAGATGAATCAACAACCAATTTACATAAACCTTGGCCCCTAACAATTTGTGTCGGAGTGATTTCAAGGTCATATTCTTGTAAGGAGGTGACCTAGTTTGCCCTTTTTTCACCCAGTTCTTTCTGCACTAACAAATTCCTGACAGTAGGGTAAGGGACAATGATTTTCATCCTAGACTTCAGTAGGTAAGATCGAAAGCGTTTTACTGCTTTAAAAACAACATAAGCCGACTGATCTACTGCTGGGTAATTAAGTTCTGCTCCTTTAAAGGCTGAGATCATAAAGGCTGAGCTCATAAAGGCAATTGGTACTTCGTTGTTTTCAACATTCTTTTAGGTCAGCACAACAACATAAGACCGATCAGAGGCAAACGTGTAGAGAGTGAAATCTCGCGAAAAATCAGGGCTCATCAGGGAAGGAGCGTCTACTATAGCCTTTTTTATTGAGTCAAAAGCTTGAATTTCTAGAGGTCCCCAATGGTACTGTACATCCTTTTTTATTAAATTTTGTAATGGTCTGACCATTTCTGAAAAACTGGGGATGAACCTTCTAACAAAGTTTATCTGACCTAAGAAAGATTGCATGGACTTTTTGGAAGAGGGAGGGGGAAATTTTAAAATGATTTGGGTCCTTTCAGGGTCAATGATCATCCCTTCATTGGATACAATGAAACCGAGGAGCTTACCTTGCTCTACTGCAAAGACAGATTTTTTAGGATTTAAAGAAATGCCATACTTACGACATCATTGTAGAACAGATCTTGAATGAGCTAGATGATCTCCTTTATTCTTTGAGAAGACAATGACATCATCTAGATAAACCACTACAGATTGATTGATTAAGCCGTGGAAAGTGATATCCATCACTCTCTGAAAGGTGGCACCAACATTTATGAGCCCAAAGGGCTTTTTCCTATAAGCATAAGTACCCCATGGAGTACGAAAAGTGGTTTTGAGCTGATCTGGGGGAGACATCAAGACTTGGTTATACCCTGAAAAGCCATTCAACAGTGATAATATTTCAGAACCAGATACTTGTTGGAGGATCTGTTCCATGGGAGGAACAAGATAGTTGTCTTTATCAGATGCTCGGTTTAAATTTCGAAAATCGACACATAGTCGAATTTCACCACTCTTTTTCCTTACAGGGACAAGATTAGAGATCCATTGCGTATGTCTTACTAGGAAGATTATTTTAGCATTTAAGAGTTTGTTTAGTTCTTTCTTGACAGTTGGTTCAAGTTTTGGGTGCTTCTTTCTTAGCTTCCATTGAAAAGGTTGGGTTTGGGGTTTCATGGGAATAATGTGTTGTATGATGTTAAGATCAAAGGTCTTTAGATCGTCGTATGTCCAAGCAAAGACATATTTAAATTCCTTAAACAACTTAATAAATGATGGCTTTTCTTGCTCAGAACACCCCATTCCCAAATTGATGCACTGTGGGTTATTTTTAGTTCCTAAATTTACTTTTTCATGCGTCAAGGAAGAACTATTCATTTTACAATTCACTGATTTTCTGAATTGATCGTGCAAATCATAAAATCTTTATAATCTTACCATGGATCTTGGGATAGAGTTTACCATATCTGATGTTGACTTCGAGGATCTTGGATCCAATATTACCGTAAAATCGTGAAGGTTTTCGTCGTGGGTACCTTCATTAATAATCGCGCCTTGGAAAATCTCTTCCATGTGAAAAAAACTGATGATCTGTTGATCGTCATCGAAGACTCTCCAATTCGTGATGTTGTCTGGGATGGATGGTCTGAACAACAACTCGATGGAAAACGCATTTGGAGAAAGGCCTTCTGCAGGACAAAGTTTAGAGGCGACATTAGCTAACAAATCGGCCTCAGAATTATTCAATCTTGGAATAGAATTAATGTTAAACGAAAAAAATTTGTTCATTAAATTCCATACCTCAGTTTGATAGATTTTCAGGTGTGGAGATAAACAATGAATAGAATTTTTTACTTGTCTAACCACAATTTTTGAATCACCAAAGACTGTTAGGTTCTGAATCCTCAGATCTAGTGCTTTTCTGAGACCTTGCAGAAGTGGTTCGTACTCAGCCGTATTGTTTGTGCATTCAAATTCTAACTGACAAGCAATCAAAGTTTTGTTACCTGCTGGATCAATGATCACAGTTCCTGCACTGGCTCTTTCCTTAGATTTAGATTCATCGAATTAAAGAGACTAGATCTGATTTTCATCAAGTGCATGTGACCACTGAGAAAGGGTTATTGATTGTGTGCATGTCATAATTTTAAACTGTTGTTCAGGGTCAGTAATGGTAGAAGTTTTGGCCATGAAATTGCCGAAAAAAGTGTTCATCCCCTGCATTTCAGGTGAATTGGCGGAAGCAGTGAATGGTTCATTATGATCATTTAAATCGGTTACAATGAACTTAAGATAACGCTCACGATTTTCCTTGATTTTGTTAGGCTTTCCGTTCTCGGGTAGCCATAAATGAGACCAATCTGTCGCAAAATAGCCGTGTAGTTGTTCGGACCAATCTCTACTTAAAAACAAGCCATATACTTTGGGGATATCAACGACAATAATATCAATGACCTGATGAACTTTAGGATTAGATGATAATCTGATAAGTACATTTTTTAATTCACCTATTACTTTAACACTAGTCCGATCAAGCTGAATAATTTTCAGACTGGAAGGTTGAACTTCGGCATTGATTTTTTGGCAGACAGACCAAGGCATTACATTTGACAATGCACCTGAATCTACCATACAATTATGTACATTCCTATTGAAAATTTCAAAAGTCAACAAAAAGGGTGGGACATTTTTGCGAGTATTAACAACAGAAGTTTGTTGTTTTTTAGTCGCAGCCCCTGAAACTAGTTTATCTACATTTGTTACATTTTTTACAGCAAGGTCTCTTTTATCAGAGGAATCTAGCGTCGTTTTAGCGGAGACCTTTTGAGGTGTTTTGGGGTTGTTTTCAGCAAATTTGTTGCTGTTCGGATTGCTATTTTTGTTGTTTTCTGCAATATTCTGCAACATCTTTTGCAGAAGAAATGGAAATTTCAGTAATTCATAAACATAAATATTAGCTCTAAGTTTTTTGAGATCCTCAATCAAATCATACTCTAAACTTGGAGTTGCTGAATTCTGTTTAGTTTCTGTTGGTTTAGACTGTTTTTGAGGTGCATTAGTTCCAATTTCAGAAGAAGATTTATTCGCTGTTTTACTTCCAGTATTGTAAGGATTCACTGTTTCGAAATTAGCTTGAAAAATGCTATCCGAAAAATGCCCGAAAATGTTGGGAGAGGATTCGTCCTCTTCCACTAACTCTTTTTTAGCCACGTCTTTAGGAATCTTAGGGGAAATCAAGTTATCATGTGCTTCCAGAATTGTGTGGATAGCAAATTGTAAGCTTTCTAGATTTAGGCCTTCAGAATTTGAGTTAGGTCAGTTTGTGGGAAAAGGCTTTCTGAAAGGGGGTTTGTAAGGCCCTTTACTTGAAGAAGCTTCTTTAGCTGATCTTCTCAAATCTATAACTTGGTTTGACAACTTCTGAACGACCTTCCGTAAACTTTCTAGATCTGAACCATCTGATTGAGTTTTGGTTTGGGGAGGTCTAGGAAGAATTTCAATTTTCTTCTTGGAGGATGAAGTAGTCTCTAACTCATTACAACCATTGTCTTTTAGGCTGAGAATGTCTTTCTTGATTTGACTTGCCTCTTCGAAGGCTTCTAATAATGTGGCTTTATTAGACCTTTTTACCCAAATTGCTATGTTTTGGTGAAGGGATTTCGTGTAGTATGCGACGATAAGATTTTTAGCAGGCATTGAATCTGTGGGGATTCGATTATTTAATGTTAAGAACCTTTGATTAAATTCTTTTATCTTTTCTTTGGGGTTCATCTTTAAACTAGAGAGTTCCATGACTAGGACTTCAGGAGATTTGTCGTCTCCAAATTTCTCAAGGAAACAGGATTTGAATCTATCCCAAGACACAATCGTGTGGGGTTGTTGGGCAAAGTACCAGGTAGAGGCATTTCCCTCAAATGTATATGGGAAAAGTCTATATACTACGTCTTCATGTTCAACACTACTAAGTCTAATGGCTAGCATGAATTTTTTAATATGATTATCAACAATCTGGGTCAAATTTAGGATTTCTCCAGATGTTTAGGCAAAGGATGCTAGGGCCCAGGTATGGCCACTGCATCTTGATCGAGCCAAGGTCTGGCGGGGTTATTTGAATTTTCCATAGGTGTGGGTGGTGTCGAAGGATGAGATAAAAGACTGCCTTCGTCTGATGATTCTTCTCTAGAAGAAGAAGGAGGTGGTGATGGTGGAATACCAGATCCTCCTGCTACAGGAGTGAGGATGTGATCTAGATCTGTAGGGTTTAGGGTAATATTAGTGCCTTCAAGTTGCTCCTTGATATCAGAGAAGTCTAATGGTTGATTCAACGACCAACCTGGTTGTCTGATATGGGCTAAATCACCGTGTGTCCTTAGGAGGGATTGACGAACAATTTCTTATACGTCGACCCCTTGGGGGTTTGGTGTTACTGGTTCAGTGATAATCCGTGGATTGTCGTTTGATGTGGTTGTTGTTTGAGGGACAATGTTGTCGTCAGAGCGACTCCTTGTTACTATAGGTGAGCGGGTAGGTGGGGGAGGAGTCTTGTGACCTCCACGTGCCATCAATAGTATTCAGGCCCTCCTTCTAGCGCCATTTGTTGACGGGCGAAATTGACCGCTCGTTAACTGGAAGAGTGAATACGGTCCGGGGTTGTCTAATTAACCCAAGCCGTTTGGATTAATTCACTCTGACAGGTTTCATGGCTCTGTTGGCCCATCTAAAGTCCTAAAGAAAACCAAAAATAAATAAAAGAAATGAAATAACTCACTAATTACTAATCACTGAAATATATATGTACATCTATATATATATATATACACACAGTTTATTTAAATAATATTTATATGATAGTTATAATTATCTAATTCATATATACAAAATATACAAATAATGAGTTTTAATCTGAACTCATAAAAAATCGAATGTAAAATAGTTCTTTTAATGAAGGTAAACAAAGAAAGCAAAAGTACTATTTGTTTTTGGTTTGTTTTTTAATTTATATGCATTCACAAGATTACATATTAAACTAATTAATTAAGCAGAAAGATATAGACAACGAAAAATTATGCTATATATAAGAACTTCTATAACAAGAAAGCAAATGAAATAAAAGAAAAAACTGACCTATTAATCACTTGAGGAGTATGTATCGAACTGTTTGCATAAATCGTGCATCAGTCCATCCATGAGATAAATCTGTTGTGCATCTTCACACTATTTGGTACAAATGCTAAACTGTGCATTGACTGGTGTATTTAATTGATAAAACAACAGGACGCAGAATAATTAGAGTGATATAATAGACTGCAAGTGATAACACATGAGATAAATCCTACAGTTACAACTTGCATTTAATCATTCAACATATTTAAGGTAAACCTCATAATATGAATTGAAATATCATTCAATTGTTTTGATAAAACTGAAGCATAAAATCGTGAACTATGAAGAAAAAATATCTTGACAACAAAACAATCTGCGAAGACAAAAGTTATCTGCAGTCATTCAATTTCCAAGATAAACAAATTATAGATCACAACAACATTCACAGATGACTAAAGCATAAAGTAAATATTTRTTATGTCTAAATTTGAGTATAAGATGTTCACAATAAGCCCCAGGCCAAGATGCCTGTGATTACAAAATGATGGGTTTATAAAGGCCTCATAAAAGATAATTGTTTCCCTTTCTGGGATCAAATATTTATTACCAAAAATAAAAAAGGGGGATGCAACCACCCATATCCTACTAAATCCTCCAAAACTAACAAAAGTTCATTTATGTTCATACAAAATGCATCAAAGATATGACTGAAAGGTCTTAAGGATGCCTTAGATCAATTTGTAATCATGGATTCCTGAATATCCTGAAAGAAAAAAAGAAAATAGAAAGATTTAGATACATTTTCAACCATCAATTTACACAATTCGAATTAACATAACTGGCTACAAAATCTTGTGATTCTGTAGCTAGTTATTTAGTAAATGAAATCCAATTTATAAAAAAAAACAAAGCAATCTAATTTGGACAAACTAGTCTTATTTTAAGATAAAGAATCATACCTCCAATTATGAGATCAAATCGTATCAGATAACCTTGGAATTCACAATAGCAGTTGCAGACTCAACGTTTTTAAATACTACATTGCCTGTTGTCTTTATAAATTTTTCTTTCCCTTGAATAACAGACTCGAGCCTATGGTTTTCACTCATTAAAACATCGATCTGATCCTTTAAAGCCTTAACCCGTGATTGCAGGATAGGGATATCAGTATAATATCTCTCAATCCATGATAGATAGACTTCACAGTTTGACTGTGCGGCAGTTGCATGGGAACAAAAATGGTTGTGAACCGGAACACTTTCCATATTGACAGTAGATTCATTAACCAATTTAACACCAGGGAATTCTGGATTCTTTTTCAGACATGGAGGTAAATTGTCAACAAAGTTATAGGGTTGATCAAGGTGTGGCTCAAACGAATGAGGATCCTCTTCAGCGAGGAACCTATTGATTTTAGAGTTCGAACTCTCATGGACTTCGATCATGCTGATCGAACTCACATGAGAGTTCGACGTGTTATGAAGCCTCCTCGAAATTAGCCTCCTGACTCTTTTGTTCTTAAAATTTATATCAATATTTCTCTTAGATCTCTTCCCTGTAGGTTTCTTTAAATTTTTAACACAGTCATTAGGATGTATCATCTGCTGAAAGGCCTATTCAATAACCTTTGGATCGATCAAGGGTTTACTGTAAGGGGGTGAGACACAGGTCTAGGGAGGTGAGAGAGGATCCATAGGGTAGACAAGGGTCTCCTCAACCACGAGTTTATCTACCTCCTCCGTATCAGGGTTACCATAGACGTTTCGGGTTATGAATGAATCCCAACTGTCATTCTATAACTCTAATTGATGCATAAGCAAGATTTTAATTAGGCCATGATGGAAGAGGCTAGAGTTTGACCGTTGTTTTTTGTATCTTTTGCCCATTTTATAAAGACTCCTCAGTAAGTAATACGACATGTTCAAAGGAAATCCCATAAAAATCATAAGGAGACGCAAATGGTACAAAAACACAAGACCGAAACGTCCCCCACAGGTAACAAATTGCTTTACCACAGCGAGAAAATCATGCCACCGAGATTTTAGGAAGGAAATGGGCATACCTTTATCACACCCTTTTATTTTCCGAGATGTAAATAGCAGGCTCCAAGGAACTTCTTCCACTTTTTCATTTTTAAACCACTTTTGACCGCTTGCAGGTAGCCCTGTAGCTTGACTCAGGAAATCCTCTGTAACCTCCAGTTGTACATCACCCACCTTTGCTCTACACCCATCAAAGGAGAAATCAAATTCCTGGGAAACTTGTAAATTGAAACCCTGAAACTTCCTAATGAAAATGAGCCAGCCACTTCTCTCCAAATCTTCTCTGGCATCATCATATAAGAGTAGAGTTTGAATGTCGTTTGGTTCAACTCTCACAACAGGAGCCATAATGGATGAAAGGGTAATGAATTAGATGCAGTGCACAGAGAGGGTTTGCAAGACAGTCTAGAGCCAGTCTTGGGAATGACGTCTGCCTGCAAATCGTATCGCCACCTTTGCATTTAGTACAAGTTAGGACCAAAGCATTAAAAGTGAACATAAGTGCTCGCATTGTGGGTTCTATTACAAGGTTTGAAAATCAGAAATCAAAGGGTTAGCCAAAAGAAATGTATAGCCAAGAATCAAACAAAACCATACCAAAAATCAAATCGTGGGGGTCCTTTGTTTATATGACCATCAATCTCTAAGCATGCTTGGTGTTGAAAGTATCGAACAAGGAAAATAACTCTTCATGGCAAGGAACCAAACTTCATTAATAAACTGTATGAACAATTTGCCTTTAATGAAATTTTAAAATAGAAAGGAAACATAGTCGCAAGTTTTTGTGCTTCGTATTCAAGCTTACAGTCATGAACGAAACATAGATAACAACAGATAAATAGGGAAAAGCGACAACTTAAAACTGTCGTTTCGAAAATTGCATTATGAAGAGTAATGAAAACAGATGACCCCTAGTTAGGTAGCTATATAAATCAATTAATTGATATAAAAAGTTAACAAATATGCTGAGCTGCCAACAAATAGTTACAATGGATAAGGACTACATAAAGAATACTGAGCAAAGTATAAAACTGGAAGCGACAACCAAAATCTGTGATGGTGAGCTAGAATTGGAGAAGATGCAACTCAACAAATTATATGTAATATTGAAAGATTATGAGTTGTGGAAGGAATATAGAGATAATATGAAACTCCAAAAAATATCATAATCATTGTATCTTATGATAAACCCTTCAATTTTGATCACAATCAAATTGTAAAGTTTGAATGAAGAATATGAAATGATATGCTGTAATTGTCATCTGACATAATGACAGTTACATAATTTAAATAGTCTCTCTTGTTTTATAAAAGAGAGCATTGCGAGAAGGAAAAGAATTTTTCCCATTATATGTTGGAGAAATTACTATTTACTTCTTCATGAATAAAGAGAAAGAGCCAAGTTTTGGAAATTTATGATTTAGGAAAACGTGTATGATATTTTCCTTTAAGTGTTTGTCCTCTGTTTAGGTATTATGGAACTCTATTGTATGAACTATTTCTTGACTATGTTCTCAATACTTATGATCTTATAAACTTCCTTGTGAGTACAAAAATAATGTGATGGATATAACCTGCAAGTAATTGTAATATTTCTATATCATTATTGTTTTCATTTATCACTAGCATATATGAATTATCTATGTTTATGGTGGTATAATTTTTTACCATGCTCAGCCTTTTAGTATACTCCTGATTATAATAGGATAGATTAGCAAAGTTCTAGCTTAGCATAGTTTTAAATAGTTGTAGTTAATTATTTAATTTGGATTTTAATTCATCTGAGAAAATCTTGTTCTCAGATTCATAATTGAAAATTACTTAGAGTGGCAACCAGGCCCACATATTGGTCTAAAACGTTATCCCAAATGAGAGTAGGTATAATTGGGACCTGCCACTAGGTGTTCTCCCTTACCTACTTGATAGGCCATTTGGACTCATCAACAACTGGCTAGAGTTGTTGGATGTAGCCTGTGATGGGATATAATCCTCTTGAGGTTTGAAATGGATAGAAACCATTAACACCACACACAATTTTGCAAGGATACTATGGGTGAAACCCATCGGCCTTGGGGTTTAGGAAAGGAAAAAAAGACATATTTGGGATGGATTACATTCAATTGAAAAACACAATATAAAGGATGAATCGTTGAGTGGATCATGATAGGAGGGAGGCATACTTCCAAGTTGGCGACTTGATCTTATTTAAGTTGGGAAGAGACTCATAATTCAAGCCACCATGTGGCATGTATGGTGCTTTATTGTGATGGTTTAAAGGTTCGTTCAAGGTGCTTGAGAAGATTGACAATGTCACTTATAGATTGGAGCTACTAGAACATATGAGACCTCACCATAAATTTTTCCACATGAATCAGTTGAATTCTTGTAGGATTGATGAAGGTGATCCTAGCAAAGTTGTACCATCCAGAGCCCCCATGTTGATTGTAGAAAAGGAAGAGTTGGAAGTGGAGTAAATACTTGCACATAAGACCTCCTACTAGATCATTTTAAGGTAATTAAATAATTATTGTTTAAACCTTGGTCTTGATAAACGTTTTCCCCACACTAAATGAATTTAACTCACATATGCAAACATATAATTCTTCATTATTGGTGTGATTCTTAATACGTGAAAAAAATATTCCTAAGAGAATATCCATTGAAAGGCGTGTGATCTTGGAAACATTCTGATAAATCCTTCTCAATAACACTATCATAGAACCTTTCTCCAGATCAGACCTCTCGATGACATTGTTCTAATCTTGCACAATCGATAACACTAACTCAAAGAAAATATCCTTTTGAGAGTATTAATGGAATTGTACTTATCCATTTTGATATAGGTTGTAACCCAATCAACATTGATTGTGTAGGTATTGAAGTAAATTATAAGTGCATAAAACCTAATTTAAACCCTAATTGATGCATTATTCATATTTTCTAAGTTTGAAAGAGCTTTGCATAGTCTAACATCAAACTGGTCCAAAAAGACATCTGCAGAATTCCAGAGTAACAGGTACATATATCATCTGATTTAAGTCAATTATGTTTATATTAATAAATTGATAAACTTATTATGATATTGCTTATTGCAGAAGCTCATATTAACTATATGTCGCAACCAAAAAATAGAAGGGGGAAATATCCTCTGGAAAATATACCGACACCCGTCAATAATCCATACCATATTCTAACAAAAACATGATCTTCTTCAATTGAAGAGAACATTGTTCGCGATAGGATGAAATATAAAATATATTAAAAAATGAATAGTTTCCTCCTGAATATGAATACCTCGAAGACTACCACAACATCAGAAAGAGAGGGATACATGCCCTAACAACCCATCTAATGCTTTTCCCATACAATGACACTGTGAGATGTTGTTTCACTCACCTTGAAAAAGATACAACTGATATAATGAATGGGTCAAGGATTTCGATAACGTCCCTAAAACCAAAAGATATATATATTTGATATCACCTTCAGCAATATCCAGTATCCCTGAACAAGCCATTCTTGCAGAAGTTCATAGAATATAATGAAGACTTCCACGAGTTAATGGAATATTGGTGGAATGATGAAGTAAGATGTGTCAAGAAAGGTGAAAGGATAATTCCGACACATTATCTGAAAGGACCCTACAAACTATTGAGTATTATGGTATTCAGGTTATATGGCGAGGAGACAAGTACTCATTTTTTATGGAATTGTTT
Source organism: Picea engelmannii (assembly GCA_009831015.1). Classification (NCBI taxonomy): domain Eukaryota; kingdom Viridiplantae; phylum Streptophyta; class Pinopsida; order Pinales; family Pinaceae; genus Picea; species Picea engelmannii. The sequence goes on along the minus strand of ML779501.1, from coordinate 13,244 downwards.
TCGATGGTGTATACCATGGTCAAAACATGGAAAGTCTTCAACTGGGCATAGATCCTTTCATTCAACATTTTCAAGAAGGACAAAGAACTCTAGGTATGAAAAAACCCAACTTTTCCATGTTGGCTTATCTCATAGATGAAGTATGTTCTTTTGTTCATTTCCCTGCTTTAGGATTGGAATGGGACCCCAACCTACCACCTGTCCATATTTAATGCTCAGAAGTATGGGTCATTAACTACAAGAAGTACATATATGATATCTGTCACTATTTCTTAGCTCCCCTGTTCATCATGATTTTTGGACATCCACCCCACATAATATCACAAGGAGCCATAACAACCTTGATAGACATTGGAGACTGGTACATGGGTAAATATTACACTTATCAATATTTATGGGAGTTATGAGGCCCCACATCTCTTTCCAAAATATGTTCTCAAGAGGTTGTTGGCTAGAGAAATTGTTTACCAGATTATAGAAACAAGAATAGCATCCTTCCTTTCGGCTAACAACAAGAAAATATGGCCTAAATTCCCATTGAGCATAGGAATATATGTCTTGTCCAATGATCCTCATGCCAAAAAAGAATTTGAATTCCTTTAAGCAATCTGCCTATGTAATGGAGAACCCAAAGGACATGACTCTAAATAATTAGTAAGTGAACATATCAAAGGTATCGAATTGACACACCTGGTAATTCATGAGGTAAATTATGTAGAAGAAGTACTCAAAGGATCATTTTTCTTTGAAGAGGTATTGAATAGGTTATAGGATGATTTTTCCAAAGAAAAAATGAAAAGGGAAGAGGAAGAAAAAAGAAAAAAAGCCAAAGTACAGTTTGCATTTCTTCTAGCCATAGACAAAGAAAAGCAAGAAGTGAAGGAAAAGGAAGAAGCAAGAAAAAAGTAAGAGAGGTTAAACAAAGATGGAAGCTGAAGAAGAATCCCATTGGAAGAAAAAAGAGCTGGAAATGGAGAAGAAAAAGGAACGGGATGAAGCCAAGAAGAAGAAGGAAGAAGACAAGAAAAATCCCAAGAAGGGAAGAGAAGAAGAAACATGATGAATCCCTTAAAATTATTTTTGAATAAAATAAGAAGAATGTTGAAATAGAAGAAAAAGAACAATATGAACCAGAGAAAAAGAGAAAGGAAAAACATGAAGAAGAAAGGAAAAGAACGGTTGTCGAAGCAGAACAAAGAAAGAAAAAAGGATAAGAAGAAAAGAAAAAGGTTATTGAAGTTGAGGCATTAAATAAATTCGAAGAGGAATCAGAAAGAGAAAAGGAGATAAAATTGGTTGAGGATAAAAATTGTGTAGCAAGCCCAAGTGTCAACATAGTTAACATACCTATTCAAGAGTGCACCCCTCTGAAGAAAATCTCAAGAAATTTATCATATTCCTCTCAGGTGCTAGAATTGGAAGATGTTGTAGTAGTTGTTGGTGAGTACTATTACAACAACAAGACAAGAGGGATCAAGAAAAGATAAAATAAGAGAAAGAGGAAAAAAACATATTGATGCAGGAGCATCGCTATCAAATCAAAGAAAAGCGGATGTGGAAGTGAAGTCAACACATCAACGCATTGAAAGAGCCAAACCGACTCTTAACCAACTTGGTAGTGGTGTGGAGATTTTTTGAATGTCTTGTTACTTAATTAGATGTATGTAAAGTCGGCCCACCGTTTTGAACCAACGGATCATTGTAAATCCTTACATGACTGTAATATATTACAGGTGTAGGATATTATCCCGTATTAGTCATTATGTTAAATTAATTAAGTTGAGTAGGTAAATGCTTGAGTAGAGTGTGATAGAATTTAGATAGGAAGAAGAAGAGCAAGGAAGCTCTGGGTCCTTAGACAAGTTTTCATTGTAGTTTTGTAAAAGACAGAATTTGTAATCATGTATTTATTTCTGAAATGAATTGAACAGAGAAAAAAATTATCCAATTCTATAGTGTTGATACTGTTTTACAGTTTTACTGTTGTTATGTGTTCTGTGGATGTATGATGTTCATGGTGAAGGAATGAATTTATGAAGAATTGAATAAGTTTCAAGTGTTTTATCTTCTGTAAGTTATGCAAGGAGTGCATATCGAACGCAAGGAGTGCATGTGAGGGAGTCTTTTTCGACTCGAAGATCATAAGAGATAGCACAAAAATTTTGTATGCAGAGTGTGCATATTAAGCGCAAGGAGTGCATATGTGGAGTCTTTGACTTGGAGAAATAAATTGGGTTTTTCTTGCAAGAAAGTGCAGAGGTTGGTTGCAAGGAGTGCACAGGACCAGGAATTGACTAAGTGTCGAAGAAATCTTTCAGAAGAAGAATTTGCGAAGGTTGGGCAAGGTGAAGGGTGAAGATCTATCCAAGAGGAGCCAAATTATTTCAGACTGTTGGATTTAGGAAAAGTGCACGAGCTTTAAACCCTCTGTATACATAGAAGGAGAGATCATCGAAGACCCGAAGGAGATATGAACCATATAATCTAGAAGGATACGTGGTGATATATTATGAAATCCGGAGAAATCACTTCGAGACTTTCATATTGAGATTTGAAACTCCCGAAGCCCAGAGATCCAGAGGGCCGAAATAAATGTCGACTATTGGATAGTTCGAAGTAAATTATATCTGTCCGATTCAGAAGGACACACGACAAGAATTCATGCATTTCGGAGGAAAGAAAAGGTTGAAATTTGAAACTCCCGAAGTCCAAATAATGAAATAAATCATAGTTGTTGATTTAGAAGGGTTAAATCTGATCCGTAGATTTGGAAAGGAGAAGAGAGTTGTTTTCCAATTTCAAGAACCGCGAAGTCCCGATTTGCGAAGAGTTGATCTAGACTGTTGAAACAAGGAAAGTCGTGGACCGTTGATCCAAGGCAAGTGGGGTTCGGAAGTTCGGACATCATAAGAAGAGAGGAGAACTAATTCACGAGTTTGCGAAGTGCGAAGTCCCGTAGCGCTCGAAAGATGGGCCCCAGGTCACAACTGTAGGTCATATGCAGGAAGGAGCTAAAGGAGGAGGAGCTAGTGCCTAGAAACTAATCGCTTAGTAGTGCGAAGGGAGAGGTCACTAGTGCCATAAAAATTGCACCAAAGGACTGAAGAGACATGTGGCTATTTACAAACGAGACCATTAAGGTTTCAAAGAGATAATTCAGCTCCTAGAATTGAAGATCCTTGACTGGGAGGTTGCGCCGCCCAAGGAGAAGGGGGGTTGGCATCACATATCTTAGCCATGGGTCTTTCGAAAGTTCAATTGTGTGGAAAGAAGGACTAGATCCCAAGACTGACACCCTGTAAAATGCTTCAGTCTTTAATGCATTTGTAGGAGCTAATGCAATCTCAATATGTGAATCGAGTGTTGCATTAGACACTTCCCAAGAAAAATTTGTTGAACTTGAAGAAGTGTTGAGAACCCAACAAGATAATATGACTATTGAGTTCAAAAGGGAAGCCAATATTGGAGAGAAGCTACACTGAGAAGAAATAGAATAGGTGTTGCAAATCCAAAGGGACAATCTCAATGAAGAATTCAAGGGAAAGACTCACACAGTTGAAGTTCTACACAAGAAAGGGTTACAAGCTCTTAAAATGAAACATTTGCAGGAAATGAAGCAACTGAAGGAAAATCATGCATAGGAGGTAGCTAACTGGTAGACAAAATTCCTAGAAATCAACAAGTTCACAGAACAACTAGAACACAAGATGTAGGGGTTAGAACAAGATAAATGAAAGCTTGAAGAGGTCACAAAAGAAAAACAAAAGGAAGTTATCATCATAGAATTTGTAAAAGGTGAGGCCAAAAAAACCAATGAAGAGCTAAGGCTGGTATAAAGAGAATGTTTTTATATATTGAACAATATTTAGAGGAATGAGGATGACCAGGTCAAGTTAATAGATCAGATGGAAGAGATGAAGAACATGTATCAAAAATCTCAATATGCATTTGACAAGATCATTGATTGGCAGAGTGTGTATCATGACCCACCAAGTACTTTTCCAATCTACAATGCTAAGCAATAGCTAAAGGATCGGGTCCTCTTTGATTCATGGAAGTCCATTATGGAAAACATTAAGAGCACACAAAAGAAAACAACCAAAGCTTGCAAAAGACCATGGAATTCCTCAGATGATTTGTTAAAGGAATTTGGAATGGAAGTCATGATGAATCTTGATGAAGCAACTCCCAATGATAGCATAGGTGGAAAGTAAAAGGGATTCTATCCAACAAGCGATTGATAAGATCACAGAGATAAACAAAGAAATCTTAAATGAACATTTGATGAAACCAACAATACTAGTTGCAATGGCCAAGGACTACATAAATAATACTGAGCAAAGTATAAAAATGGAAGTGGCAACCAAAATCTATGATGGTGAGCTAGACTTGGAGAATATGCAACTCAAAAAATTAGATGTAATCTTGAAATATTATGAGTTGTGGAATGAATATAGACATAATATGGAACTCCAAAAAATCTCATAATCATTGTGTCTTATGATATACCCTTTAATTTTGATCACAATCAAATTGTAAAGTATGAATGAAGAATATGAAACGATATGTTGTAACTGTCATCTGACATAATGACAGTTACAAAATGTAAACAGTCTCTCTTATTTTATAAAAGAGAGCATTGTGAGAAGGAACAAACGTTTTCCCATCGTACGTTGGAGAAAGTACTATTACTTCTTGATGAATAAAGAGCAAGAGCCAAGTTTTGGAAATTTGTGATTTATGCAAATGTGTATGATCTTTTCCTTTATGTGTTTGTCTTCTGTTTAAGTATTATGGAACTTTGTTGTATGAACTATTTCTTGACTATGTTCTCAATACTTTTAATGTTACAAATTTCCTTATGACTACAAAAATAATGTGATCGTATAACATGTAACTAATTGTAATATTTCTATATCATTATTGTTTCCATTTATCACTAGCATATATGAATTATCTCTGTTTTTGGCGGTATCATTTTTTACCGTGCTCATCCTTTTAGTCTACTCATGATCAAGATAGGATAGATTAACATAGTTTTAAATATTTGTAGTTAATTGTTTAATTTGGATTTTAATTCATCTGAGAACATCTTGTTCTCAGATTCATAATTGAAAATATTTTAGAGTGGTAACTAGGCCCACATACTGGTCTGAAACGCTATCCCAAATGAGAGTAGGTCTAATTGGGACCTGCCATCAGGTGTTCTCCCTTACCTACTTGATAGGCCATTTGGACCCATCAAAAACTAGCTAGAGTTGTTGGATGTACTGGCCTAGTTAAATTACAACATACAAAAGAGTTATGCGATGGGATATAGTCCACTTGAGGTGTGAAATGGATAGAAACCATTAACACCACAAGCAATTTTGGAAGGATACTATGGGTGCAACCCATCGTCCTTGGGGTTTAGGAAAGGACAAAAAGACATATTGGAGATGGATTATGTTCAATTTAAAAACATAGTAGAAAGGATGAAGTGTTGGGTGGATCATGATAGAAGGGATGAATAATTCCAAGTTGGCGACTTGGTCTTATTTAAGTTGGGAAGAGACTCGTAGTTCAAGCCACCAAGTGGCATGTCTGGTGCTTTATTGTGACATTTTGAAGGATCGTTCAAGGTGCTTGAGAATATTGACAATGTCACTAATAGATTGGAGTTTCCAGACCACATGAGACCTCACCATATAATTTTCCACATGAATCAATTGAATCCTTGTAGGATTGATGAAGGTGACCCTAACAAAGTAGTACCATCCAGATCCCCCATGTTGATCATAGACAAGCCAGAGTTGGAAGTGGAGGAAACACTTGCAAATAAGACCTCCTACTTCAAAAAAAACAATAGGCATGAGTACTTTGTCAGCTGGAAAGACAAACATGAAGAGGAGAATAGTTGGGAAAGGAAAGATGCATTGTGGTAGTATGAAGACAAGATCTTATAATTCGAGAAGTGGAATATTGGAGCACTTATACATGTGTTGAGATGACAACAAGTTTAGTAGAGGAAGATGTAAGACCTTCTCTTACAAATGGCACTAGGTGCACTATGGAGGTAGGAACAAAGGGTTGTTGTAGAAGGTTATAATGCCAAACGTTGCTTTCCTGATCAAATGGATGGAGTGGTGAATCATTCCATGTTACCTAAAAATTATAAGAATTGGAACACCTTGGGCACATGAGTCAGATGTGTGGACCCAAGGAGTGAATTTTCCCATAGCTAATAGAGTTTCCTTTGGATGAGTTGAGATGAAACTAGATGCACTTGGGTGGAGTTGGGTGTACATGGGCATAATAAAAAAAACATACTAGGTATACTGAAATGACTTGGATGAACTTGGGATGATTTGGGCAAACCCAACATGACTTGGAATGACTAGAAAGACAGTTGATGAGCGAGTTACTGAAGTGAAGCAAGACAACAGATGACACTCAGGTCCACCTTAGAATGAAGGGGATTGCAAGGGCATGACAAGCCTCATATAAAAAGGAGAATTCCTCAAAGTGATGAGACATAAGTAGTAAGGGGAAATAAGTCATTCAAGGATTTTTTTAGTTGTGCCAAGTTCAAGGTTGGGCATAATAGAATGAATTGTATTGGATAAGTCACAAAGAGAAGGAGATAATACCTACAGGAGGCGGGTTTATGGTTTCTTTAGGGGTTGGATTAATAGTTCTTGTACATTGTTTTCCTTATGTAATTGTACCATGTAAATGACTTGCAGGTAGTTGTATGTGCTCCTTTGTTGTACATTGTACAACATACTTCATATAATAAAGTTCAAGGAACCTACCTTGGGTGCCACCCATACTTGTGCATTGTGGATTTTTTATGACTATTGGATGTTACCGTTCCTTGTATTGCTTGTGTTGGCTAAGTTATAATATTGGCTAAGTACTACTTGGATGTTTTAAGTTTGTGGTTAGATGTATGCCTATTTTTGGATGAACTAGGTTGTGTTGGACTTAGTTGTGCATCTAACTTAATGTAGCTTAAATAAAATTTATGGGCATACTTTAAGTGAAGAGGCATAGTCTAGTTGTAGTAGGTGCAGTTTGGTCAAGCCACTATGGTTGTAGCTAGGAAATGTCTCACAAATGGAGATGACAAGATTTTTTTTAGGAAAGACTCTTAGTTCCATGACATTAGTTGTCTAAAGGGACAACATACACAAAATCTTGTCAATTAAAATATAGACACATTATGACTTTATATCACTCTTATTCATAATCTATCACTACGTCATTTTAATATAAATAAAAGAAAAACTTACTTCTCAAAAGAAAAAACAATAGTGATATGTTTTATCTCCCAAACTTAGCGCCTCTGCAATGCCATTAAATTAAAGGATACATATAAAATTAGATATAGTGTATTTAAATGTATAATATAATTATTTAAGATTTCAATCATAAACAAAAAAACATGACTTAGAAAAGAAAATGCCAATATGTAAGTAATGTGGGAACATTTGAATGTAGGTGTTGGAATTGGTAAATCATTGTTGATAACCTCAATAGAACCATCACTCTGATATTATAAAGGGATATTAGATAATCAATTCATTTGAAGCCTAGTTTAAACATTCCATGATAGGTAGATTAATCTAACATAACATGACATTAAGTGTGAAGTAGCATTTCTTCATGGTATTCATGTTCAAAAGGGAGTTGTTTTTTAATCCAATAAAAGGAAGGGATCTTTCCTTCTCAATAAAAAATGATTATTTCAAGAAAATAGTTGTAAGATAATCACATCTTGGCAGATAACATATTGAGAAGGCATTATCCATATCCCTAGCACTTCATCTTCGTGGAGAAGTTTTATTACATGGAACGACTTCTTCCTCAAATTAGCCACCCGAGGAGGGTGAAAAGGGAAAATATTGTATTCCTTGCTCCTTTAAAGATGTTGTTCAAAATAAATCCTACATCTCCCCTTTGGATGCGAAGGTATCTCAACCTAGCACTTTCATTGTGGAGACATTGAAAGATATCTTAGTACTACATATGTAGATACCATATATTATATATATTATTACCACTAGTTATCCAATATACACCTCAATTTGTCGAATCAATAGATTCTATCCTTTACCAATGAATCTTCCTAAATGGATGAACTCCATATGGAATTTAGATTATTTAGTGCCTTTTTTGTGTAAAGGTTTCTTTGTTTTTTTCTTCACAAACCTTAAGGATCACATAAAGGTTTTGGAAGAGTAACCATGGCTTTGGATGAAAGTTAGCCTCTTCATAAAACTATGGCTTCAAGATTTCAACCCTCCTACTATGGTTGTCACACTAACCACTCCAGTATGGGCATGATCGTTTAATTTTCCCATACACACATGGATTCCATCAATATAGGAAAGAAGTGGAAACACATTGGGTAGATTTCTTAAGTTAGGCTCAAAAGGGTATTTATTCCTATGCTTTGAATTTGTGTTGTGATGAACCTTAGTCTTGGTCTACCCTAAATGATAGTTCTAGAGGGGGATAATTTTATATGAATTCAAGATTTGGACTATGAGAACAAAACTTTCTAATATAAGACATGCTAGCATAAAAGTAATTTACATTATTCTTTTTCAATAGATTTGGCCTCTGTGGGGAAATAAAGACAAAAGAAATAATTCTATATGTAGGTAATCAATAGAGAAGAAACATCTAGAATAAACTTTAATACAACATGTAGAGTGGTTGAGCCCAACAACATCGACCTAGACACCCAACCCTCCCTCAAAATCCAGTGACGTGGTCATGGCCTTAGCACCATTCCCTTCCATGTAGATTGTCATGATTGAACACACCTCTAGATAGGTGAGTGCTATGACCCTATGGAGAGTATACATGGGGTTGAATGCATATGTAATGGGGCTTAAACATATAATAGGGTTGGAATAATAAGGGCCCCACATGTGTGCCCCCTATTAGGTCGACTTTATTACTATACATTTAACCTCGTTATGTATACATTCAACCCATATATACCCCCTAAGGGTCATAACATAAACAAGTACAAGCACAAAGAACAACTCTCAAAGAGATAATACAGGTGAGTTATGCTCCAAACTCATACTTAATTCTTAAGGTCATGGCATGAAGAGGTTACATGCATCCAATAATTGGAATGTGGAAAAGGAAACATTATCTCTCTTAAATTCAAATGAAGCAAGATGTTAGGTGTCAACATATCTCTCATCAATTTTAGCCTCCTTCTCTACATGGAGATTATAAAAAAAAAAAGAATTAAGGGAAGAAGGTTTGTCCAATATATAGTCAAGATTGTAGTCAATTAATTTAAAATAACCAAATATATCTCTAACAAAGCCTAGACATACTATGATAAGTTGAAGCTATTAAACATTATCAAAATATATGAAAATCTATTTAGAACAAAGGAAAAACTATAAAGAATTACAAAAATGCTTATCAAACTTTAATAAGAAGCAAAATGCTTATCAAACCCTAATAAGAAGCAAATTGCAATATCAAGATTGATTATTATAATTTCAAGTAAAGCAAAATAAAAAACACAAATATTTATTTTATGAATGTATAATGCTTATCAAACCCTCCTAAAAAGTTGATTACTGTAATTTCAAATAAAACAAAAGGGCAACATTTATTTTATGTATGTATATTTTTAACAAAGGAAGAGTCTAATTTTTACTTAAAATAAAGATGTTTATCCATTTATTTTATATATAATGCTTATTAAACCCTCCTAAAAAGTTGATTACTGTAATTTCAAGTAAAACAAAAGGCACGCAATATATGTTTATTTTATGTATGTATATTTATGTCTAATTTTTACTTAAAATAAAGATGTTTATCCATTGCAACATTAGAACGATAAGGAAACATTAGAAAGATAAGGTTTGTTCATGTCATCTTTTGTTTTGAGCATGCTCAACATGGTCTAAAATCTCCAAAACAAAAAAAATAAAAATGAAATAGTGTGTAATTAGTCCCATGCAAAGTCTATTAAAAAGTAGTTCTCTTCACATGATATTACACCTTAGCTTTAAAGAAGAATAATATTTTATAGCCGTAGCTCTTTACCTTGCATTTTTCTCACTCTTTTCCGAAGCAAAATAACTTTAGAAAATATCTATGAAAACTAGGGATCCATTACCTCTACGTTGTGTCAAGTGACCAAATATGCGAGTGAACTTCAACCCTTCAACGATCTGATCGACCTCGGAAAACTCCCCAACTTCCACGGAAATAGAAGATTATCCGAACGACCTCGGAAAATCCCCCAACCTCCACGAAAATGGAAGATCTGTGTATTGTACACTTTTTCATGATGACTCAAAAGCTGAATGAATTGCTGTAAAATATGGCTGACTTTCAATCCTGTTGTCGCTCTCGAATTTGTCTCCAAGCGTCCTACTGACCCACATTGCACAGTCCCTTGTCTCCGATGATCCCCTCAACTCTTTTCAATTCCTCTCCCTCTGTTTAATTAATTACAGTCACAGATCTCCAAATAATTGATCCACCCACCTCATTCTCATTCATTTGAAGAAGTCTCTTTGTGATATAGACAAACTTTGAGGTAAATAGGCAGAGATTTCTTGTATTGCTCAGGATTTTTCGTGTTCAGTGTGGAGCTAGAGAGCAAAAGGATGGCCAGCAGGCCTCCAGAGCCATGCGCTAGCATAAAACTCATATCCTGCACTGTGATCTTGCTCTTGTTTTTTGCACCACTTCTAGGGCTTGCAACTTGTTCCAGCAGACACACAGGTATTAATGTTTACAATGCATAATTTGTAGTTTTTTTTTCCTGATATTAATGTTTGGGTTTTAATAGGATTGAACAGATAGTTCTGGGTTTCGTTTTTCTTCAGGGAAAGAGACTATTTTAGTTCCAGAGAAGATGGATGAATATCCAGAGCAAACTCTGATGTCCATAGAACAGGTAAATACAACACACACCATCTAATTTTGCATGGAATTGGTTGTGTCATTTTGATTAAAAAAAATGACAACACTTCATTAGATTGGACCTCTGAATAATTCTGGATCTCATTTCCTCCATAGAAGGAGACGAATTCAATCTACAGTCATCTTTTATACCATAAAAAACAAAAGAAGAACTAGATCGTTACCCGATCTGCATTTACACAGTTACCCATCTTTGGAATACATGTGCTTATCTAACTTAATTTCTTCTCGTTTTGATGCCCACCTCACTCATATATCCATGCCAATTTCCCAGGCAAATCAAGTCAGTGGGACTGTCCTGAAATTACTTTCTGCATTCATCGTTGTTGAATAAATTATTTGATTTTGAATCATTTCATTGATATGTTCATATTGTCTTGGAATCGTTTTTATAATATAAATACTTCTCTATACCTTTGTATGATAAAATGAAAACTCTCTTATTTTTTCAAAATTTAAACAAATTTGAATTTAGACCTAGGCAGTGAACGACATTGCTGGATTGAAAAAAATCAATATATTCATCTGGACCTGCTATATGTTTGATGAAAAGGGTTATTCCTTGGGTTACTCTAATGGTAAATTGACTTCATAAATGCATTCAGGGTTTTTCCAGGGCCTTATCCTCTCAGACAATAATTTACAAGCGTTCGAGACGATCGTCGCCATTGAAGACAAAAGGCCCTCGGATTCTACACGAAGTGCATTCTGGACCGAACCCAATAAGCAACTCATTCCCCATGCAGGCAGACGACACGGCCAGAAAATTCAAACCAAGGTCTCACAGAAAGTCTCCATGATCGTAATTTTTACCACGATCCCCATATTTTCATATTGTTGAGATTGGTGCAGTTTAAACTCTTTCGATCCTGTAAAACTGCACCGATTTTTGTACTGTGAAGAGTGTAATATAATCCAAGTTGTTATTCAGCCTTCATCAGCCCGAAATTGTCAGAAACAAATTAGAGAAATTGTCGTTGAGTTCAAACCAATGATAACAGATCTCTATTGTTCCATTGGTTCTGTGATATCAGAATAATTAATGTCTCCATTAACCAGATGATGGAGTACTGAATTAATTGATAAAAAGTTCACCAAAACAGAAAAAAAAAGGAGCCTGTGGAAGTTGTACCTAATATTCCCTCCTGACGAATTGCCAACAGTGAGGAATCCTGGGGTATTTGCCAACAGTAAATAGCTTTATATATTATTGGGACCGGTTAATATTTTATGTTTTATATGTTGTTTTTCTCTTACTGTTGTGGTCTGTTACTATATGATCTCTTTCCCTTCACGAGATGCTCACAGCTATCAAATTAATCACAGTTGCCATGTAATGGAGGAGACTGTAAGCAGAGGCGATCACATAGTCAGAGATTTGTCTGTATTGCACCATTATTGCATGACAATTACATCTGTCTGTGAGATTTTAATATAAATTGTCCCATTCATCTTTATCGTACTCGTTAGCAGTAATCCCATCTATCTTTTTTTAGGTTTCATCGAATAGAGAGAGACAGAAATAATCAGAATCTTAGAGCTGGAAACCGACGAGCCATCAAGTCAAAGTAATGGGGTTAACGCTGTTTCTCACAGAGTTTAGAATAATCCAATAGCATTGCACGTTCTACTTTTATATTCCAAATTTCAAATACCATTCTTCAAAAAAGTTGTAAATTTGATAAAATACAAGCTCAAATATCTATTTTTTTAATTATGCTAATCATTCATAAGCAGCAATCTTCCTTTTTTGAAAAATGGGAAACTATTCCCTGTACTGTAAATCCTATTCCCTGTACTGTAAATCCATTGTGCACAATTTCCCAAGGCAGCTAGCAGTTTCTTCATGCAGAAGACACAGACATATTCCTTCTCCAACAGCTAATCTAAAGTATATATGCTCTGCAATATTCTTCAGCGATTTTCTGCTTTTCCTTTCTCCTTTTAGACGTATATATCTATTGGTTTCTTTATCATAAAATATGTCGACTATTTACCTTTTAAACATCGAAAAGGAATTAAGCGATCTCAGGCATAATCAGCGTGATATATTGATGGAAAAAAAAAAAAAACTCTGGTCAATGTTATACTCTTCGACAAGGTACCTGCTATTATTTTTTATATAATAAACTTGTGACTGCGTAAGAACCCTAAGAATACGTAAGACCAAATCCTGTCGTCCTCTCCAAATATATATATCAGAATATATGTAGTACAAAGTACAGTTCAAATAAAGCATTTTGATGAGAAAGCAAAGAAAATGAAACCTTTAAAATAAAATTTTAGTT
>ML779500.1:573881-657668 GCA_009831015.1 Picea engelmannii | reverse complement strand
AGAAAATAATAAACTTAAATAGATATCATGATAAAAAAACCAAACATAATAAAAATGGAAAAAATAAACAAGAACAAAAAACCATGAATTTTACATGGAAAACCCAACAATGTATTAGGAAAAACCATGGGGAAAGGATCAACGATTTTTATTTATTAGAAATATACATACATAGCTTTTGCTCAATCCTTTTTCTACCTATGTGTGAGAAAGGGTACATATATATAGGATCTCATAGAAGAAGGTAAGCACATACCATTGGCACAATACCATGGGATACCGAAAAACCACAGGCCCAAAACCACCACTGTAGACTAAACTCATTTTACTCATTCAATGAGTCAAGGTTAACGTAAAATTCCATAAGTATGAATAAGTCATTCAAAGTATTATATTTTATTTTAATTGATCCCACATACAAAAAATACTTACTATTAGAGAATCCTGATAAATTACTGTGTCAATTACTAAATAACTCAATACCTTATTCATGATGGGGTTATATTATATGTGAGGGTATTTAGGCTTAATCTTTATTTTCTTTATTAAAAAATGACCACTCTATATGTTGTCGTTATTTTTTATATTTTCTGGGATGAAGAATTAAATTTGTTGAATTGTATATAGGTTATTTTTTAGGATCAATTTTGAAATTCACTAAGTAATGACAAAAACACTGTTTAAAATTGAAAATATCATTAAACATAGTGTAAGGTATTCTACTAGATGGGTGTGGAGACCTTCACCCAAGTCCTCAAGGAGACGAAACTTGGGGTTTCTCTGACACCCAATTTGGGCAAGTGGACACCTTGGGCATGCAAACGCACCAGGGGGCTTGCCCCAAAATGAAGAAGCTAAGAGATTCGGGTGCACTGGCATGAGGGGAGCACCAAGGTTAGGTGTGTCGGTCCCAAGGGGAATGAATGAAAATTGACGAGTGCATGGGTTCTTTTGGGTGACCGGGTCCATGAAGGGGCGTGAATATTCATTTGGACATGGGTTTGAGAAGGGGTGTGAAACCCCCAAATGATCCATTTCACTCCACTTGGGAGGACATTTGTTTCCTTGAGGTGGATTCGTTTGATAGAGTTGGGAAAACTTCTCTTGGGTTTATTTTGGTGAAGATTGCAAATGTAGGTCTGTTGGAGTCATGCGTGAGGCAGAACCAAAATCTATGAAGTCTACGAAAGCGAAGAGAAAGAGTCTATGGAAATAAAGAGACAAGAAGTATGTAGTTGAAGGCATGTATCAGGCGCACCACAGGTGGCTACGAATATGGTTGCGACAAAGAGTCTTGGTGATGATTTGTGTATGAGTGTTTTGTTGAGGTGAGGTGAGTCATTTGACTCAACCCTAATGTAAACCAAACCAGTAGTGATCATGTTGTAACTATTTCACAATAACAAAGACTTAGCTCAATATTAGGCACGGTTCATGATTCCTGCACTATATATGTGTTTGTCTTTTGTTTGTTCCATATTTCTCTTGGTTTCTCATGGATGTATGCTTATATATGACTAAGTGTTAAAGTAGTTAACACATGTCTAAGTATACAAGAGTTGCACTAGAGTGGGAGTGTAACTCACCAGTAACCTGGAATGGAGTATGGGTATGCTATAGGTGAAGAGGCATATTATGGATGAACTAACCTTGGTGTTTCTAAGCATCCAAGCGAGAAATGTTGCAGTTTCGCATGCCCTCAATAGGTGCACAATTGCAAGATTTGACTAGGCACACTGTGGGGACATGATAGATGGTATTAGAGTAGATTCGTTGCAGATTTTGAAGGGTTGGGGAGATATTCACCACTATCTCGATGATAGATGGTATCATAGGAGTTTGGTTCTCTTCACCACTATTGCAGTCAGAAAAATTGTGGTGGGGAACACTTGTTCAGAAGGTTGTTTTTTGTGAAGGAAGTTCAGTGGGAATTTTCACAGACTTAGTGAACAGTTCGTTGCAGTGAACTTGTTCATCATGGAATTTGCATAATACTTACGGTAGAGGTTTGATTGATGGTGTGATGGGAAATTTGGTTTGGGTGCACACCTTGTGTATATCGAGAGAATATTTTGTGGTAATATGAAGCACTTGGATAAGGTGGGTGATCACATAACTCATCGTAGAGTTCATCCCATAACTTGTCACAGACTTGATTGCAAAGGAAGATTTGGTTGGTTTTATTCATGGCAGAAGTCATTACAGGACATGTTGTGCACACCTTGGAGAGACAAGATGCATATTTTGTTGGGTGAACCGAGCACTTAGGAAAGGATAGTGAATGCAAGATTCATTGCATGAATTTTCCCATATCTAATAGTAGAAGTGATCACAAAACAAAAACTTAGAGGGACATTGTAGAAGTGATCGCAAAGAGGAGCAATTCAAGGTTGTGGCAAGGTGAATCGCCTGGGTGCATTAGATGACTTGGGGTGACATATAGTAGCTTCAAAGAAGGAAATTGGTTGGGCACATTTCCATCATGATGTCTATGTGTCCTGCATTATCAAGAACAACAGTTGAGTTGAGTTTGGTTTTTGGTGGGTAGACCACAACCTTCGAACAAGGGGACTCTTTATAGAGTTGCAACAATGGGTTAGCAACAGTATGACTTGACAGTCGAGCGGTGGATTCATGGTTCCTTGAAGTGGAAGTAGTCAAGGTGCATATATGTGAAGGCATTGGAGATTATTTTATTTGGTTCCATGCAGATTTTGGGTCTTAGATGAATTTCATAAGTGGACGAATTGAATCATCCTTGTATTGCAACAAAGGTATTGTAGTATTCTAGACTTGCAGATGGTGTTTGAGGTGAGATCATGAGAGATGGTTTATTGGGAAAGTGGAGATCTAAGACAACATATTGAACCATGGTGGAAACAAAGGATGTCATTGAGAAAGGTATGGTTGGCTTGAGTTATTGCATTTTATAAATTTTGTAGCTAGTTCTTTGAAGGGAAGTCAATTGACTTGGTGGTTCAATTGCAATCCGTTTCCATGGTGAGAACTAATAGACTTGAGGGTGACTGAAGTGGTGCAGATACAAAGAATTCTTGAAGGATTTTGGGAGGCCTTGGTTGG
Source organism: Picea engelmannii (assembly GCA_009831015.1). Lineage (NCBI taxonomy): Eukaryota > Viridiplantae > Streptophyta > Pinopsida > Pinales > Pinaceae > Picea > Picea engelmannii. The sequence goes on along the minus strand of ML779500.1, from coordinate 654,587 downwards.
GCGAATATGCTGAGAGCTTGGAGTGACCTACTTGGACGAGTCTTGTGGTGGAATTAGGAATATTTTGAAGCAGTCATGGAGGTGTCTTGGAAATTTTCCTAAGTCTTTGATGAGATGCATTGGATAGGTTGTTTCTATGAATTAGGTAGTGAAGTCTATTTGTGAAAGGTTGAGAGGATGGGTGAGGAACCCTAGTGTTTGGTGCCTTAGCCATATTCATTGGGTCATGCGATGAATTGAAAATCACAATGACAGTGCCATAGTTTGAATTATTGTAGGAGGTGCACAATAGTTTCATCCTAAGATACAAAGAATTCGGCCAAGAATTGTTGGCAGATGACCTTAATGGGAAAAACGTAGACCAAATGAATTGGGTGGTGTTCGCTCACCTTTGGTATGAAACATTTATTGGACAATTGGTTGTCATTGATGTCAACCCTTGGAGCATTCGAGATACCCCAGAGTAGTGTTCAATATTGAAGGTGAGTTAGTTTTCATTGATCTCAACAAGAGTGGTTGATGTCAGTAGATGTGATAGGTGCATTTGATTAAGTCTACATGAAGCCCAAGAGGTGTGGTCATGAGACTCGAAGTTGTTTGAGTAATAAGGACATGAAGGATAGTGAAAATATAGGTAACACACTCATATATGGATAGTCCTCATCATGTTGTTTCTGGTGATAGGTGGTACACCACATGGTTCCTAATGGTTGAGGAGTTATGGCCTTGTGAAGTTAGAAGCCCTAAAGAATGGTCAAGAAGCCCCTAGTTGGTTAAAAATATTTAATGAAAGGGTAAAGTGGTTGTAACAAGAAAGTCAAGAATCCCATAATATTAAGGAAATATGTTACACAAAAAAATTACAAATACACCTCAAGGAGTCATTCACAAGTAGAATCACTCACTTATTCTATCGAATATATTCTAGTGAACTAGTGATCTATTTGGCAAGTTTGCGATGGAAAAATATGAGGTAGTGACAAGTGAGAAGTGCAGGAGTTTCGATATTACAGAGGATATCTAGGGGTTTCTATAAAAACCCTAATTGGTTGATCCCTGCGGGTCAGACAACTAGTGTCCCTCTAGGAATCTTCATGGGTTGCATAGTGCATGTCACAAGAGGCCTCGCGTGACATCAATTCTTAGTCCCACGTGACATCATTTCCTAGTCTCGCAAGGTTAAGAAAAATTGGCAGATTATCTTGGTGCCAGGTTTCCAAGGACTGAGGAAAGATTACAAATCAGTATTACAGAGTTTCAACTAAGCTACAGGATCAAAGGTAAGTTTTAAGGGTTATGGTTATGCTGTTATGGAACATACATAGTGGTGATGATACATGGTTTGGTACACCTTGGGAAAGGATACAAAGTATATTTTAGAATAAATCTCATCCCATCATAGAGACAAGTAATGATAAATATGATGCAAGTACATAACAAGAAGAAAGATGCTCATCATGTCATACATATTCATAAGAAAAAGATTTAGAAGGCATAATAGACCTTGAAGAAAAATTAATCAATGATTTAGATGAATTGATGAATGGAAGGAAGGAAAAAAAGTGATCTAGGTGGATATCAGTGGCCACCCACCTTTTCCAACTTGCTCAAAATAGTTTTCTGGCAATTTTGGCAATTTACTATTTTTAGCAGTTTTAACTTCTGGGGCCATTTTGAGGGCCTAAATGAAGGTTTTTCGGGATAGAGATTCTCAATGATAACCAATGGCATGATTGAAGCCCCCAAAATGAATATCCTTGATGATACCTTTCCAATGGGCTATCGTGCACCTAAAACAGAGATCGTATGCAAAAGTTACGACCCCAGGAAGTTGATGTACTGACTTACCCAAACTGGGCCCACATGACCTTTAGCGCTTCATCTCCTAGGGCTAGGTTTTTGGATGTATAGGGTTTTTAACATTCATGTTTACTATAAAAAGGCCTTCATAGCCTCATTGTAATCACCTTCTTTAGAATGAGCACATTCGTCACATCTCTTCTCAGAGATAAGCCGCCACCATTCCAACAAGCTTGTTTTCCGCTGCATTTTATAGTTTCAGCTTATTTCATTGGTGAATAGAAAACCAGTTTTACTGTATCTCTGTTATTCTGTGTTAAGCATATTTTAATAATCTGTATTCATTTCATTTTGCTCATAAAATTTGGATCAGTGGTATCAAAGTATTCTTCTCCTTTTCACCTTAATGCATGTCCCCAATGAGGTTAGGGTACAAAGAATTGGGTCTCGAGCTTTTTTCTATTGAGGACAAAATATATCGCATGCCCAAGAGACCTCTCATTGAAGGAGAAAATAAATATGACAGGACAACAGATCCTTTCAAAATTTTGCTTGAGGAATCCCTCACACAACATAGGAATGAGATGATGGATAGTTTCGCGCAAATCCTTCGGCAGCTACCAATAGGCGACACATCTTCGTTGAGCAGAGGTGTTTCCCCCTTCAAGGTACAAATCAACTTTGATATTATTATATTTGAAGATCAGATAGACGCAGATTTTTTAGAAAAGTGGTTGAATCTACTATAAGGGAAGTTTTCAGTCCATAACTTTTCGAATAGAGAAAATATTACTTTTGCACTCCTCAAAGTCGTTCCCCATGTCAAAGATTAGTGGGAAGATTTCTGTGAGCAAAAGGAAATAGAGGAACCCTCATTATTTACAGTCGCAACCACCTAGGAATCCTTCAGGGATGATATTAAGGAACAATACTACCCTGACAGAAGTTATGATGACTTGTATACCAAATGGACCACACTGCGGCAAGAAAGAGACCAAGAAGTTCTAGAGTTCACAAATATCTTTCATACATTGCGCACCAAGCTGGGTATCAAAGATTTAGAACAACATATGGTGCTCAAGTATCATAGTGCTATGCATAGATACATCCATACCAAAATGTAATTTCTGTATATGTCATCCTTGGGTGCAACCTACCGATATGCCGTCAAAATAGAGAAGAAGATCAAACAAAAGACTCGACAATTTGGGCATGGGAACCCCACATAGAAAAAGCTAGGAAGGGGTGGCCCCAACCCATAGAAAAAAGGACAAAGAAAATATGGACAATATTAGGACAACCAGTCCAAACCTCAAGCAAAGAAGGACACTGGAAAGACAAAGAAATATATCGATAAGTTGTGTGACTTCCATAAGAGCCCTTGGCATAACATTGTTGACTATTGTTCAAAGCAGTCGATGGTGGTCGAAGTGAAAGCCTATGAATCAGATGTGGGTTCTGACTATGATTCAAAAAAATAAAGGGGAAGATTGATCATTAACACGAAACCCAGTGCCATCATTTCTACCACCAAGCTCCAGCTTGGTGAACCAGACGAGCCAGAAGAAGGAGAGCACCTCTTCCATTCATAGATATGGGTAGAAGGCACCCCGTCGCACTTCATCATTGATAGCGGTAGCCAGAAGAACCTCATATTAATAGAGTTCATCAAGCGGCTGACCCTGCCGACAATTCTGCACCCACAACCCTACACCATTGGATGGCTCTGCCAAGGAAGCAATCTTCGCGTCAGCCAACAGTGTCGACTGCCATACGACATCAAGCCCTTCAAAGATGAGGTATTGTGTGATGTTGCTCCTCTTGAATTTTGTAATGTTCTTTTGGGCCAACCATGTTTATGGAAACGACATGTTGTATATGAGTCTAGGATTCGTAGTGTTATTATTACTTTGAACATGAAATTGTACAGGATACCCGAGGTAGTCCCTTCTAGTGTTATTTCCTTGATCTCTACCATGCAATGTGTTGACACGAAGTTTAATTTTTTCCCATCCTTGAAAACTCAAGCTTCATTTTTTCCTAAGTCGTGGAGCTGCCCTTAATCAAAAGGATATCTGAGCTTTCCATTCCTTTTCGGGTTTTCGAGATTCGGTTTTCCTCGAAGTATGATTTTCGACTATCTTGTTTTCCCTGTGTCGAAGTCCCAAAAGGTTTAATATGTTTAAAAAAGTTAAGAGGGGGGGGAAATAAAGGTTACCTTCCCACCATTGTCCATGAACACTCTTTAAACCCATGATTATTTAAGTTCCTAAACATATTATCTTTCCCTTAATCTTTCACGATTTCAGGTTTTTCTTGCCACTAAAGTGATTTCAAACTCTCAACCCTCGGACTCCTGATCCTCGTTTTTCCGAAAAATTAAAAAGTAATTAATTATTGACCTGGTTTAATTAAATCCCTAATACATGTCTTAGCGCCTCACTAATCTCATCATGATTCCGTGATCCAGGGATTGCTTGTGACTTATCCCTTGACAACAAGATCCCCAAAGTTCTGAAACGCAAAATCGCGTTTTCTCTAAACAGGGTTTAAGTTTCAGGTTAGTTCATTTTTAAAACAGGATTAGAAATAATTAAATCGCCTTTCGCATTTTGGGAATTGAAGAAGGCGGTGATTTTTGAAACTTCAGTTTCAAAATCGTCGATATACGACAACATTAATAACGGATAAATGAAGATATTTTTCGACATAAAAGCGTATCTCCAGGATTATCTTTTCATTAAAAAGCATTAATTTTTCGGCGTCTGTGTCTGTACATTCGTTTTAACGTGAAATTGAAGGTTAATAAAGTATTATATTTCGAACTTCATAGCTATCCTTTACATCTACTGCAAGTCACTTTTACCTGGTTTTATACACACCTTCTCTGTAAGCAAGTTTCTGATCCAACCCATGTATCATGGCACCTAAGAAGGCATCCAAGAAAAGTGAATAAATTGCAGAAATCTTGAGTCCAGAAGGAGACGTTATATCTGATACAACACCGCATGCCATAGATTCCATAAAATCCTGGAGGCAGATTTTCGAGACTCTAGATTATGAAATTAAAAATTTCCCTCATGACGCCAACAACAAGCTTCGCGATATAGCGAAGTCCGAGCTCCACAAAATAGCTACACGGCCATGACTTACGACTTATAATGACATGATCAGTTAGGCTTTAGAGTGAACTAACGTACAGACGAATAGAATTCTGTATAGCCGAGGGGTTGTCATTGGCTCTTTCAGACCTGGACATGTACAAGTAATGCATAAATTATCCCCCAGTCCCAAGTATGTTTATAATCAAGAATTTGTCAGTAATTTTCAAAGAAAAGAATGTTTGGGGGCATACCAAACCTATCCTGACATAATCAAAGACTGGTGGAGAAACGAGGGAAAATCCAGGGCTGACACCCATGCTATTTATGCCACAACCTCAATGAATGAGTATATGATTTATGTGGCGATGATGTTATGTATAATTTTCGGTAAGAAAAGTCCCAACCATTTCCCTGCAGAGTGGGTACCTCTTTTGCACGAGGCAGCAGAAGGTTATAGCTTCAATTGGGATAAGATTTTATCTGATAACATGGAAAAGGAGGTCATGGACTATCAGACTACAAGATCAAAAGGCCGACCAATAGCCTTTTATATGTCGGCATACATCATGGATGCTATATGCTTCTCAACTCCTTTCCCTTTAATGAATTGGAGTTGGAATTCGACTTACCTAGAGCCAATTCACGAATATCATTCTAAACTTTGGGAAGAAAACGCCAAGGATTCGTTCTATGAAATTTGTCATTTCGTGGTGATACCACTACATCAGATGTTGTACGATAGTGCGGCTCCCTGCATTTCAGAGTCGGTCACAGAAAACTTCAGGGTAGTTGTTGACTGGTTCATAGAGGATAATTTTTTATACATTAGCGTTTTTGTGTGTTCAATCCCCCCACACGCCCTACCAAAATTCCTCCCTGACATACTGGTGTGCATGGAGGTGGCTCATCAAATAGTAGTAGGTGGAGTTGGGATAGAACTAAAAGTGGATCAAAAGAAATTTTGGCCAGTTTTTCCCGTTCAAATTGGGAAATTTTCATTGCTCAACTTAGGTCATTCCAAAGTTGAAGCAACAACGCTAGAGGAGGTTAAATTGGTAAACATCGAGCATAGGAAGCACAATCCTTACCAGTTAGTGGGAAAACACATGACCCATTGTAATATGAAGGCCTATGAACATGAGAAGTCCCCTTGTGACGATATGTTCAAAGGGACTAGGACCTATGAGGAAGTATTACAAAGAGTACAAACATTGTCATCTGAATTGCAAGCTAGTTTTCAGACCTTCCAAAATCACAAATGGAGCGACCTTCTCAAATTATTGCAAGGAGAAGCAATTACCCTTCCTCAGGAACAAGAATATATTCTTCCAGGTTCCAGACAAGAAATGCAAGATAAAGCCAATCCTGAAGAATTTCCTCAAGAGACTGAACGTTCTTCACAAAATGAAGAGGCCTTACAGAGAAAAGATCCAAAGATGGAAGGAAAGAGGAGGCCCAAGACACCTCCCAGAATCGGTATGTCCACTCCTCCTTCATCACCTACTTTTGATGTCATTATACCCTAGGCTATGGGAGGAACAAGGTCTATAGAGATAGGAAGTCCCATAACTTCCTTAACTCCTTTACAATCCACCTTTGGATTCCTGCAGATGAGAGATATATATGTTGGTGACCTCACCCCTATTTCCAGAGATGAAATCCCTCCTTCTGATTATTTTTTCAGCAAGAAGAGGAAGGCTATTGTAAGGTAAGAAATGCATATGAGAGAAGGGGGTATGGTGAAAAATCATAGGGTCTTGATAGATGGCCAGAAATTGGAAGAGGAGGATTTCACTACAGAGATAGTAGGCTCCATGGGAGCCATGGCAACATCAAACATTTTAACTGTGGAGAACATGAGAACAAGGATAAAAAAGAGTAACCACATGATAGCTCAATTGCAGGATCAGTTGAAGAATGCTGAGAAAAACATTAAAGAAGAGGTAGATAAAAGTTTGGAACGGGCCAGAGCTGCTGAAAGGAAAGAAATCCGGTCACTCAAAATTATCCTGGACGAAAGGAACCAGAGGATACAAGCAAGTCAGTTACATGTTACTCAACAGAGGGAGCTTGTTAAACAATTACATGATAAATTGAGTTTGACAGAAGGCTGGGTCGTGGACTTGAAGGCTTTTCAAACCCTCTCTTTAGAAGCCCATACAAAGATAGAAGTTGAACAACAACAATTGATCTCCAAAATAGAGATCATCCAACATTATTTTCAAGAGGTAAGCAGATCCCTTGATAACATTATTCTACTAGAAAAGGAAGCTAAAGCAGTAAGGAATACCTTTCAGAAGGCAGTTTCATGTTCAGGGAACAGGGAGATGCCGAAAGATTTAAAACTTTCTGTCACATAACAAATAAGAGGAGACATTATGCTCAAAGCATGGGAAACAAACATAGTTGAAAACAAGAAGATGGTCAAAGAAATCAAAGATGACTGTGAGGGAATATTTGATTCTTTGGATAAGCAATCTTTAGGAATCGAAAGAAATGACTGCTCCAGACTACTAGGGAAGATAAACATTGTGAAACAACAGTTGTACTACAAAGAGAGATTACAGGAGGTTCAGGCAGAAATTTCATAGTTGAGAGAAATCAATACCAATCAGATAGACAGATGGATGATATAGCCTAATTTAAAGCTGCAAGTGATCAGATCTGTCGATAAAGGTTTTGAAGACCAGTTTCCAAAAATACAAAGAAAGTTTTATCTATTTGAAACTAAAGATCTCCCGACACCACCCAAAATTTTTGTTCATTTTTTAGAGAAGTGTGTTGAATGTATAGCTTGAAAAGAGGGAGAGACTTCAACTAAGAAGTGAAATATCGTTCGAAGTCTTATACTTTTGAAATGATATACCAACAAAATGTTAGTCATGCTACGATTAAGGTTGCACTTTTGTAACTATTTTTCCTTCTTTTTCCCTAAAAAATAGGAGATCGCTAACTATCAAGTTACAATGATCTTGTATAAATAAAAGGAGAGAATACTGACAAGGGGATCTTTTCCCTCTCTAAAAAAGGCATTGTGATGAAGACATCTAAAGAAACTCTGAATTAATAGAAAAAATAGATTGAAGATTCTAGATTTTGTCAAGCCTGATTTATGTGTTTCCCCGTCTTTTCATCGTTCTTTCATGTGTTTTATTAATGAATGCTTGACTACAATTTAGTACAACCTCTACTGTGGAAATAAATTATTCCTGTACTTATTTAGATCATTTACAGTTTTTCCTATGTATCGATTATCAAATGATATAAGACCTGCAAATGTTTGGATTACAACATCATATGCTTCATTAATATTTTCTTTGCTCCATAGTCTCCTATTACAATGTGAGATTCCTCTTAATTAGATGCCTCACCTTGTTAGTAGTTACATGTTTTTCTTCATATCATTCATGTTTCCCTTTCTTTAAGTTTTAAATCAGATACAAGAAACGACCTTTGATTCGCTCATCTTATTAATTCGTGTTTTAAAATCGTTCTTTTTACATTGTGAATTAGAGATAACTAAACCTAAAAAGAAAATACAAATCTACTTCTCCCTTATCTTTTATCCCTCATGAAAGTACCAGTTACAAGGCAACCCAACGTCGAAACTGGTCTTTTGGATCAAACCAACATTGCCCTAAATTTATTCAACACCATCTTTCGAACAACAAATAACCAGGCCGAGTTAGAACGTTCATGGGAAGCAATTGAGAGAGATATCAGCATTCAGGAAAACTAGGAATTCCAACAGAGACAGTTAAAAAGAAACCTTAATCCTCACCTTTTAAATAGTTATCTTTACTGTCCTCTTTTCCTCTATCATTTCAGATGCCTTGATAGTATACTTTAGAGCCTTAAAGTATAAACTCAGGAACAACATCTTTTTGGCGTCGTTGTCGGGGATCGAAGTAACGAAAGCCTTTTTCCTTGGGAAGAACGACATTGACACTTTCCTTCTTTGGTAGTGAACAAAGTTTGGAAATCTTCTAAGGCTATATTTTATATTTCACTTGGTGACTCCACACTGCTTAAACTGGCTCCTAACCAGAAAAACACCAGGAAGAATCCAGATGATAAACAGTTTTCACCTTCTTCCAACCCAGAAAAAATTCTAAAATTAAGAAGGTATTTTCAATAGACTGCCTTACCCACGAATAAAGATTCTCAATTTAAATCCACACAGTCTAACTCTGAAGATCAACACAATGAATCAAGTGTTCCATCCCCTAACATGAAATACTCCACTGGTAAAGTTACGGCCCAAGAATCGAATTTGGTTCTACCCATTTTTAAGACCGAGGATTTCTCGACTCTTTCCCATACCAGTAGAAAACAAAGGTCTACCTCACTTCCTGTTGTGACCGACTTCCCCTTGCTTCTTGAGGTTCGTTTTCCCACCTCCCGAAACTCAAACAATTACCCTATATATCTCGATTCGATTTATGTTGATTCTCCTATATCTTCACCCAGTGATTCTGAAGGAACAATTCCATGTTCCCCAAGATCCTTTTCCTCAAATTTCATCCCCGTTGATAACCCTTTTCTTTAAACCCTCTTTTGTAACCCCCAAAATTTTACTGCTAAATCCACTATGGCCGCAACTGGATCGGGTGGGGCAGGAGGTGCCGCCGCAAGTGGTCAAGGAGGAGGAGCAGGCGACCAGGTACCGCCTCCTCAGATATTTGCAAAGGTTGTTGCAAGATATGCCCCTTTGGTTCTACAAATCCCTCTCCATGATTTGCCAGAAAATTACATGAAAAACCTACCCAAGTTCACTGGAGAAGGCGATTTAACGGCAGTCGAACACATAAATTTTTTCGATCAATTCATTGAAATTCTGGGATTAGAACATGAGGATGTTTACTCCAGACTCTTGGTTAAAACCTTTGAGGGGAAAGTGAGAAATTGGTTTCGAGGCCTACCAGCCGGATCAATACCTTCATACGAGGAAGTTGAAAACGCTTTTATCAAACAATGGGGTGAGCGGAAATATCATCTCTATTATCTAACCGAATTCAGAGCTCTATGAAAGAAAAACTTTGAATCAGTCCTCGAGTTCACCCAATGGTTCAACAAATTATATAATAAGATCCCAACCGAGGTTAAACCCTCACAACCTGCAACAAAAGTGACTTTAGCTGGTGCTTTTGACCCCGACTTCACCCTTTTACTAAGAGAGAGAAGAGTTGATCTCACCAAAGATGCAATATGATGCCTTGGAAGTAGAGTCTAACATGATGGCATCAGGGAAGCTCAAAACCAATTTTGAGACTAGAAACAAAGAAATAAAGAGATACAAGGAGCAAGGAGGACCCTCTGGATCAGGGAGATCCTCAAAAGATAAAATAGACGATATGGCTAGAATTATCAAAGAACTGTCAAACAAAATATCGAGAATGGAACTGGATCAAGCTAAAAATGAACATTACCCTAAAAAGAATTCAGAAAAACCCTAATTCTCAAAACCATAAAAAATAGGTTAAAAATGAAGATCAAAAAGTTCAAGCCCCTTTTAAAAGTGAAAACTTTATAGGAGGACAAGACGTAGAGGATTTTGAGGAGTTAGAAGAGGATATGAACAATATCGGTGATGAGTGCTTACAACCTTATATAATGGTACATGATTACGAAAAGTCTCTTACTACAGAGCATCAAACTGAGAGTAATAAGAACAATAGTGTTTTTGAATATTTAACTTGTCATGGAGTAGCAGATGGTATAATGGTCGAGCTCCACCATAAGTACAACCTGAGACCTAGAAACACGTCTTCTACAACTGCTCCATTTAAAAAGATACTGCCGAGGGTTGAAACTAAACAAGAAGTTGCACAAAGCACTGAAAAACAAACCCCTAACGTGCAGTCTATCAAAACAAAGACAATGGAAACATCACCCTTAAGTACACATAAAATAAGCACCCCTGTTACCGAAACGAAGGTCCCTCAACCCAAGAAAGTTGAAAAGAAAGGGCAGGAGGCTCAAACCGTGGAAACTGACAAACCCATTGGAAGTTTTAATCTAGAGAACGAGATCAACAAGATCAAAATTCCTATTCCCCTTGTTGAATTGGCCCAAAACCCGATATACCGAAAGCAAATTGCTAAAATGATTAGTTTTTCGGAAAACGGAAGTCAGGTCGATGCCATTAACCTCGAAGATGATAAGCCTAACATAGTTTTTGGCCCACACTTTGAAGGTCCTAGAGACACTGTTTCCCCTTTCTACATCACTTTGATAGTGTTCGATCATCTGCTCCATAATTGCATGTTAGATTTCGGGGCCTAAGTCCATCATGGACAGACTCGGCCTAGAAATCACCAGGCCTTATGGAGATTTATATTCATTTGACTCGAGGAAAGTCAAGTGTTTAGGCATGATAAAAGACTTAGTCATAAATCTTGCACAGGTACCTACAAAGAGTGTTTTAATGGATGTGGTTGTCGCAGATATACCTCTGAAATACGACATGCTCTTATCTCGGTCTTGGGGTGCTAAACTTGGAGGCTCTCTTCAACTTGATATGACGTACGGAACAATTCCATTTTTCAGAGGTCATTTCACTCAATTGTACAGGGAAACAAGCTTATCATTTACTATTAGTGATCCTCTCAGCCCAAATAATTACCTTGTATATATTGTTGATCAGGATTTAGGTAATTTTATATTATCTATAGATGATGATGTTGATGCATGTGTAGAAGGAAATCGTACAGGAAATAAAAAATAAAAAGAAAAAATAGAACAAGATGTATATAGCACTGGTGTTTGGAAAATGTTTTTTTACGGCGCCTCATCTTATCTTGGAGCTGGGCCGAAGTAATTTTTGTAGCACCTGACAACCAATTCATTATCCCTTTCTCTTATAGGCTACAGTGGAACGCTGACCACACTAATAACGTATGTGAGTACGAAGCTCTAGTCTTAGGGTTAGAGGCTGCTAGGAGGATGAAAATTAAAAACTTGGAAGTCTTTAGTGATGTAGAGTTAATTGTGAAACAGTTCAATCACCAGTACCAGGCCAAACATCCTAGATTAAGGTCATATCGAAATTGTGTTTGGGACCTAATCAAATTTTTTTTTTCTTCTGTTAATATTCACTTCATTCAGAGAGTTGAAAATCAATAGGAGGATTCCTTAGCCAAAGTTGCTTCAACTTTCGCACCTCCCACTGCTTTCAAACTCAAATACCATATACAAATGAGACATAGGCCTTCCATACCCAATAACATACATCATTGGCAAGTCTTTGAGGATGACAAACAACTTAGAAAATTCTTGGAAACGGTAGACGAGTTTGCCGAAATGCACACTGACCAAGAGAACCAAAATGATCCTATTTGGATCATGCAGGAAGGGGAAGACCCCCAAGAGTTCCAAGATAAAATCACAAATCATCGCATGCTGGTTTTAAAAAATAACCAAATACCCATGGGCTTGATTTCCTTAGAAAGACTCTTTAACCATGATGACATCCCTTTGAAGACTACCTTACAGCCTCAGCCAGAAGAAGTCGAATATTTCATTATAGGTACCAAATAGAGTCCTAGGTTAGTTAAGGTGTCCAGGTACCTATCCCCCAAAATCAAGAATAAATATGTTGAATTGCTTAAGAAATACAAAGATGTTTTTTCTTGGTCCTATGACGAATTGAGAACTTACGACACGACTATAATAGAACATAAAATTCCATTAAAACTAGGGGTCAAACCTTTTAGGCATAAACTCAGATAGATTAACCCTATCCTATTACCAGTGATAGAAAAAGAGGTCAAGAAACTTTTGGATGATAAAATTATAGTCCCACTGAGATATTCTGAGTGGGTAGCTAATTTAGTCCCAGTGAGAAATAAAAACGATGAGTTCAGACTGTGTGTCAATTTCAAAAACCTGAATCGGTCATCACTCAAAGACAATTACCCATTACCTAAGATGGATCATGTTTTAGAAAAAATAGTTGGAGCTAACATAATGTCTATGATTGATGGTTTTTCAGGTTACAATCAGATCGTAGTGCATCAGGACAATAAAGAAAAAACTTCTTTCACTACCCCTTGGGGTACTTTTATGTACGATAAAATGCCTTTTGGTTTGATGAATGCAGGGGAAACTTTTCTGCAAGCCATGGATATCTCTTTCGTGGGTGAGAGAGATAGGTTCGTTGTTATCTATCTTGATGACCTAACTATTTTCTCCAAATCTGATGCAGAACATCTAATGCATCTTAAACAAACCTTTGAAAAGTGTCGAAAGTTTGGTTTGTCACTCAATCCCAAGAAATATCATTTCGCAATGCAAGAAGGTAAACTCTTGGGCCATATTGTGTCTAAGGATGGAATCAAAATCGATCCCAAAATGGTTGAAGCAATAGATACAATAAATTTTCCTAGAAATGTAAAAGAAATTCAGTCTTTTTTAGGAAAAATAAATTTCTTGAGGAGATTCATCCCTAACTTTGCCGAAATTGTGAAATTGATAACAGATATGCTCAAAAAAGACAATGAAGTGAAATGGACAAGTGAAGCCAAAGCCTCCTTTCAACGCATCAAGAAATTAATAAGTGAAGCACTAGTCTTGGCCAGCCAGAATTACACAAAAGAGTTTTTGATTTTTTATTTTGCTTCAGAACATACTATAGCAGCAGTATTGTTACAAAAAAACGAGGAAATTTTTGAGCGGCCTATTGCGTTTTTCATAAAAAGTCTCAGGGATGTCGAGTTGAAATATGATATATTGGAGAAACAGGCCTATGCGATGGTGAAATCTCTCGAGGCTTTCAGAACTTACGTGTTGCATTCAAAATGCATTGCTTATGTTCCCTCTAGCTCTGTTAAAGTTATCTTGGTGCAACCAGACAGTGACGGAAGAAGAGGCAGGTGGTTAGCTAAGATCCAGGAGTTTGACCTAGAATTCAAACCAACTAAAATTATCAAAGGTCAGGGTTTGGCCAAATTTCTTGCTGATTCAAACTTTAAAGCACTAGGGATAAATCAACTGCAACAGATTGGGGGATTTCTGGAAATAGACGAGCTTGATACCTCTGCACCTACAACCAAAATTCAAGACAAGTTTTCTACTTCGGCCTGGTATCATGACATCGTCCATTACCTGCTTACCATCCAATGTCCTACTGATTTAACCCCATATAAGGCTAGGACGTTAAAGTTACATGCTGTAAAATACTGTATCATAGATGCTAAATTGTATTGGAAAGACCCCATGGGTTTCCTACTGAGGTGTTTAGTCGAAACAGAAACAGAAGGGGTTATAGATGAATTCCATGTCGGGGTGTGCGGAGGACATCATGCGTGGCGAGCAACATCTTATAAGATCTTAAGATCCGAATACTATTGGCCCAAATTGTTCACAGAAGTGAACACTAGAGTTCGAAATTGTGTCCCTTGTCATTTGTTCATAGGAAAACATAAGACCCCAGCTTTGCCCCTTATACTAGTTAAAAAAAAGCCCCATTTCAGCAATGGGGACTTGATTTCATTAGAGAAATTCATCTACACTCCAGCACATAGCATAAATGGATACTAACATCCACTGATTACTTCACTAAATGGGTCAAAGCTATCCCCACAAGAAATGAAATTGATTCGGTGGTAATCAGTTTCTTGGAAGATAATGTTTTATCCAGATTCGGGTGTCCTTGAAAGATAATCACTGACAATGCACAAGCTTTTAAATCGATGAACATAATAAATTTTTGCCAAAAATATAATATCATATTAGGACACTCCACAACTTATTATCCACAAGGTAATGGTCTAGCTGAATCATCTAACAAAATCCTGATTACCGTGATTAAAAAGGTTTTAATCGAAAACAAGAAAGTGCGGCATATACATCTAAAATATGCATTATGGGCCAACAGAATAAGTACTAAAAGATAAATTGGGATTTCCCCTTTCCAGATGGTATATGGCACTGATGTCATTTTACCAATAAATTTATCTCTGCCAGTGATGAAGCTCTGGCAGGATTCCAATGAAAAACCCAATGATGTTACCAAAAGAATAAACTAGTTGGTTGAAGTTCAGCAAAACAGGGCCGAAGTAAACGAAAGGTTACAAAGATATCATGATAAAATGAAGGCCTTGTTCGATCAGAAAGATAAAGATAGAGAATTCCTCCCTGGTGACTTGGTCTTGAAATGGAAAGCTGGGAAAGAGGATGTTGGAAAACATGGAAAATTTGATTCAATCTGGTCTGACCCATACAGGATTTCGGCCTCAGAAGGAAAAAATGCTTGGTTATTAGAAAACCTGGATGGAGACATCCTCAATGCCCCTGTGAATGGGAGACCTCTTAAACACTTCATGCATTAATGTGTTTCTAAATTCTCAGTGTACATACCAGTTTGTTTTTATAGATTTTGTGTAGTTTTGTTGAAAAAAAAAGGGGGGGGATTTCTCTGTACGACGTTTCCTGACGATTATACTCTTATGTTATTTGCAGGGAAAATTTCTAATGAGACATCGAACTCAAAGTATTGAAAGGTGGCATGTACAGGTATTCTTATTAAAGTGTCTCACAAAGACAAAGGTAATGAACGATTAATCTCTGGACTGGTAATATAAGAGCTAATAAAGGTATGAAATCCCATTTCAAAATTTGAGAAAAATGCCCAAAGAAGTACGAATGATTTCATTCTTGTAGAAATTAAAATATATATATATATATATATATAAGAAAAAGTTGTAAAAAGCTAATTAGGAAAGTCTTTGAGAACAGTCACATGTACGACATTTTTCTAATAAACCCATTTACCCTCCCCTTGACCACAGTAAATCCTTTCCCCACTTAACCATGGGGGTCCAATCTTAAATTTTCCTGACAACAAAGGGGTCTTACTCTGGCCTTGAAAACTCTCGAACAAACTTTCAAGAAAGAGAGTGAGCTGTGTTTTTAAGCTCTTTGACTTTAGCTGAATCACAAACATGTCTAAGTTAACCCTAACCTTACTAATTATCCTAACAAGAATAACTGATTAGTTTTTCTCAAGGAAGTTCCCTGGGTTAAAGGTCAAAAGTTTCCCATAAGAAGTTCTTTGAAGCCCATGATTTTTGAAGGCGAGGAGAAGATTGACCTAGAGCTATTTAAATGAGTTGACAGACTTTGATTCTTTTTCAAACAGATATCTTCCCGAGTATGTTATATACGCATTGATTTCCCCCACTTCAAAATATAAAAGAATAAATACAGACAGATGGTGAAATGAAATTCAATATTGATTTCCCCCATCTAGTCCAAAGAGATGAAGAAAGGAAATTCATTATATTGATTTCCCTCATCTTAGCATTTAAATGCTTAAAAAAAAAAAAAGTGGTGAAAGGAAATTCAATATGGGAAGTCAGATAACTTCACCGGGGTATTGAACAGGCTTGCTCGCAGTGAAGCAATATCCTTGTATCTGATAAAAGTTGTCATACATGAATTACAAGACGTTCTGGTGATTTATTTTCCTTTCGACTGAATTTTATCATAGGTTTCGGAGATATCCTTACCGGAAACAACAAAAATACTTACCTTGATGCAAACAGAATCACATGAAACGTGATAAGATGATTAGTTTGGTTTTGATTATCTTACACAGTTTTGAGCTCAATTTCAGGATATGAGGTTTATTGAAAACCCCCTCGGGATAGGCAAAGTTTTCGTTTTGAAAAGTTTTTCAAGGTTAATGTTGAGACCCTACTCTTGTTCAGTTTTTTCTCCAAAAATCTGTTTCACAGAGTCAAATCATTGACTCCATTACCCAATGAAGGCACTTGTTCTGCATGTTCTTCTCGTCCCACAAGGAGACGAGATCCCCAGATGGAGCCTAATGTTGACACGAAGTTTAATTTTTTCCCATCCTTGAAAACTGAAGCTTCATTTTTTCCTAAGTTGTGGAGCCGCTTAATCAAAAGGAAATCTGAGGTTTCCATTCCTTTTCGGGTTTTTGAGATTCGGTTTTCCTCGAAGTATGATTTTCGACTATCTTGTTTTCCCGGTGCCGAAGTCCCAAAAGGTTTAATATGTTTAAAAAAGTTAAAAGGGGGGAGAAATAAAGGTTACCTTCCCGCCGTTTTCCATGAACACTCTTTAAACACGTGATTATTTAAGTTCCTAGACATATTATCTTTCCCTTAATATTTCACGATTTTTGGTTTTTCTTGCCACTAAAGCGTTTTCAAACTCTCAACCCTCAGACTCCCGATCCTCGTTTTTCCAAAAAATTAAAATGTAATTAATTATTGACCTGGTTTAATTAAATCCCTAATACGTGTCTTAGTGCCTCACTAATCTCATCATGATTTCACGATTCGGGGATTGCTTGTGACTTATCCCTTGACAACAGGATCCCCAAAGTTCTGAAACGCGAAATCACGTTTTCTCTAAACAGGGTTTAAGTTTCAGGTTAGTTCATTTTTAAAACAAGATTAGAAATAATTAAACCGCCTTTCGCATTTCGGGAATTGAAGAAGGTGGTGATTTTTAAAACTTCAGTTTCGAAATCGCCAATATATGATGACATTAATAATGATTAAATGAAGATATTTTTCGACATAAAAGCGTATCTCTAGGCTTATCTTTTCATTAAAAAGCATTAATTTTTCAGCGTCTGTGTCTGTACATTCGTTTTAACGCAAAATTGAAGGTTAAATCTTATATTTCAAACTTCATAGCTATCCTTTACATATGTTGCAAGTCACGTTTACCTGGTTTTATACACACTTTCTCTGTAAATAGGTCTCTGATCCAGCCCAAGTATCATAGCACCTAAGAAGGCATCCAAGAAAAGTGAAGAAATTGCAGAAATCTCGAGTCCAGACGGAGATGTTATATCTGATACAACACTGCATGCCATAGATTCCATAAAATCCTCGAGGCAAATTTTCGAGACTCTGGATTATGAAATTAAAAATTTCCCTCATGACGCCGACAACAAGCTTCACAATATAGCGGAGTCCGAGATCCACAATATAGCTACACGACCACGGCTTACGGCTTATAATGACATGATCAGTTGGGCTTTAGAGCGAACTGACATACAGACGAGGATCATTCTGGACAATCGAGGGGTCATCATTGGCTCTTTTAGACTGGAACATGTACAAGTAATGTATAAATTATCCCCCAGTCCCAAGTATGTTTATAGTCAAGAATTTGTGAGTAATTTTCAAAGAAAAGAATGTTTGGAGGCAGACCAAACCTATCCTGACATAATCAAAGACTGGTGGAGAAACGAGGGAAAATTCAGGGCTGACACCCATGCTATTTATGCCACATCCTCATTGAATGAGTATATGATTTATGTGGTGATGATATTATGTAGAATTTTCGGTAAGAAAAGTCCCACCCATTTCCCTGCAGAGTAGGTACCTCTTTTGCACGAGGCAGCACAAGGTTACAACTTCAATTGGGATAAGATTTTATTTGATAACATGGCAAAGGAGGTCATGGATTATCAAACTACAAGATCAAAAGGCTGACCAACAACCTTTTATATGTCGTCATACATCATGGATGCTATATGCTTCTCAACTCCTTTCCCTTTAATGAATTGGAGTTGGAATCCGACTTACTTGGAGCCAATTCACGAAAATCATTCTAAACTTTGGGAAGAAAATGCCAAGGATTCGTTCTATGAAATTTTTAATTTCGTAGTGATACCACTAAATCATATGCTGTACGGTTGTGCACCTCCCCGCATTTCAGATTCAGTCACAGGAAACCTCAGCGCAGATGTTGACTGGTTCATAGAGGAGAATTTTTCATACATTAGAGTTTTTGGGCGTTCAATCCCCCCACACGGCCTACCGAAATTCCTCCTTGACAGACTGGTGTGCAAGGAGGTGGCTCATCAAATAGTAGCAGGTGGAATTGGGATAGAACTAAAAGTGGCTCAAAAGAAATTTTGGCTAGTTTTTCCCGTTCAAATTGGGAAATTTCCATTGCTCAACTTAGGTCATTCCAAAGTTGAAGTGACAATGCTAGAGGAGGTTAAATTGGTAAACCTCGAGCATAGGAAGCACGATCCTTACCATCTAGTGGGAAAACACATGACCCATTGTAATATGAAGGCCTATGAACATGAGAAGTCCCCTTGTGATGATCTATTCAAAGGGACTAGGACCTATGAGGAAGTATTACAAAGAGTATAGACACTGTTGTCTGACTTGCAAGCTAGTTTTCAGACCTTCCAAAATCACAGATGGAGCGGCCTGCCCAAAGTACTGCAAGGAGAAGCAATTACCCTTCCTCGGGAACACGAAGATATTCTTTCGGGTTCCAGACAAGAAACGAAAGATAAATCCAATACTGAAGAATTTCCTCAGGAGACTGAAGGCTCTTCACAAAATGAAGAGGCCTTACAAACAAAATATCTAGAGATGGAAGCGGAGAGGAGGCCCAAAACACCTCCCGAAATCGGTATGTCCACTCCTTCTTCATCACCTACTTTTGATGTCATTATACCCGAGGCTATGGGACGAACAGGGTCTACAGAGATAGGAAGTCCCATAACTTCCTTAACTCCTTTACAATCCACCTTTGGATTCCCGCAGATGATATATATATATATATATATATATATATATATATATATATATATATATATATATATATATTGGTGACCTCGCCCCTATTTCCAGAGATGATATCCCTCCTTCTGATTATTTTTTCAGCAAGAAGAGGAAGGTTATTGTAAGGCAAGAAATGCATATGAGAGAAGGGGTTATGGTGAAAAAACATAGGGTCTTGATAGATGGACAGAAACTAGAAGAGGAGGATTTCGCTACAGAGATAGTAGGCTCCATGGGAGCCATGGAAACAACAAACATTTTTACTATGGAGAACATGAGAACAAGGATAAAAAAGAGTAACCACATGATAGCTCAATTGCAGGATCAGTTGAAGAATGCTGAGAAAAACATTAAAGAAGAGGTAGATAAAAGTCTAAAACAGGCCAGGGCTGCTAAAAGGCAAGAAATCCAGTACTCAAAATTAGCCTGGATGAAATGAACTAGAGGGTACAAGCAATTCAGGTACAAGTTACTCAACAGAGGGAGCTTGTTAAACAGTTACAGGCTAAATTGAGTTTGACAGAAGGACGGGTCGTAGAATTGAAGGATTTTCAAACCCTCTCTTTAGAAGCCCATAGAAAGATAGAAGTTGAACAACAACAATTGATCTCCAAAATAGAGATCATCCAACATTATTTTCAAGAGGTAAGTAGATCCCTTGATAACATTATTCTACTAGAAAAAGAGGCTAAAGAAGCAAGGAATTCCTTTCAGAAGGCAGTCGCATGTTCAGGGAACAGGGAGATGCCGAAAGATTTAAAACTTTCTTTCATAAAACAAATAAGAGGATACATTATGCTCAAAGCATGGGATACAAACATAGTTGAAAACAAGAAGATAGTCAAAGAAATCAAAGATGACTGTGAGGGAATCTTTGATTCTTTGGATAAGCAATCTTTATGAATCGAAATAAATGACTACTCCAGACTACTAGGGCAGATAAACATTGTGAAACAATAGTTGTACTACAAAGAGAGCTTACAGGAGGTTCAGGAAGAAATTTCATAGTTGAGTGAAATCAATACCAATCAGATAGACAGATGGCTGATACAGCCTAATTTAAAGCTGCAAGTGATTAGATATGCCGATAAAGGTTTTGAAGACCAGTTTCCAAAAATCCAAAGAAAGTTTTATCTATTTGGAACTAAAGATCTCCTGACACCACCCAGAATTTTTGTTCATTTTTTAGAGAAGTGTGTTGAATGTATAGCTTGAAAAGAGGGAGAGACTTCAACTAAGTAGTGAAATATCGTTTGAAGTCTTATACTTTTGAAATGATATATCAACGAAATGTTAGTCATGCTACGGTTAAGGCTACAGTTTTGTAACTATTTTTCCTTCTTTTTCCCTAAAACATAGGAGATCACTAACTATCAAGTAGCAATGATCTTGTATAAATAAAAGGAGAGAAGAATTACAAGGGGATTTTTTCCCTCTCTAAAAAAGGCATTGTGATGAAGACATCTAAAGAAAATCTGAATTAATAGAAAAAGCAGATTGAAGATTCTAGATTTTGTCAAGTCTGAGTTACGTATTTCCCTGTCTTTTCATCATTCTTTCATGTGTTTTATTAATGAATGCTTGAATACAATTTAGTACAACCTCTACTGTGGAAATAAATTATTCTTGTTATTTAGTACATTTACAGTTTTTCCTCTGTATCGGTTATCAACCGATATAAGACCTGCAAATGTTTGGATTACAACATCATATGCTTCATTAATATTTTCTTTGCTCCATAGTCTCCTATTACAACGTGAGATTCCTCTTAATTTGATGCCTCACCTTGTTAGTAGTTACATGTTTTTCTTCATATCATTCATGTTTCCCTTTATTTAAGTTTTAACTCAGATACAAGAAATGACCTTTGATTCCCTCATCTCATTAATTCATGTTTTAAAATTGTTCTTTTTACATTGTGAATTAGAGATAACTAAGCCTAAAAAGAAAATACATATCTACTTCTCCCTTATCTTTTATCCCTCGTGAAAGTACCAGTTACAAGGTAGCCCAACGTTGAAAACGATCTTTCAGATCAAACCAACATTGCCCTAAATTTATTCAACACCATCTTGCGAACAAAAAATAACCGGGTTGAGTTAGAACATTCATGGGCAACAATTGAGAGAGATATCAGCATTCAGGAAAACTAGGAATTCCAACAAAGACAGTTAAGAAACCAACCTTAATCCTCATCTTTTAAATAGTTATATTTACTGTCCTCTTTTCCTCTATCATTTCAGATGCCTTGACAGTATACTTTAGAGCCTTAAAGTATAAACTCAGGAACAACACAATGTAGGAAGGTCATCTCTCAGACCAGGAAATTTGTCTTCTTTGTGATTCGTTCTGAGAGTGAGCGAAAGATTGCAACCACATCCAGGGCCTCCACGGTCGATCTCTCCACACAACAAAACCAAGTGGATAAGGTTGTGGGATAATACTCAGATATCTTCTCCTCTCCTATCAGGGTACCTCTGCACTACCAGGTTAAGCATCCCATTGATCTGACCCCAGGTGCATTGCTACCCAATGGGCCAGTCTACCACCGCTCTCTGTTAGAAAACGAGGAGATCAAGAGGCAGATCCAAGAAATTCTCCACAAGGGGCACATACGTCCCAACTCATCGCCTTGTTGGATCCCAATCGTGTTGGTGCAGAAGAAAGATGGGACTTGGCAACTCTGCATTGATTATTGGGGCTTGAATAAAACCACAGTCTGAAACTGGTACTCGATTCCCTGATTCGATGACCTCCTTGATCAACTCACGGGGACCAAATACTTCAGTAAGATCGATCTGAAGTTTGGCTACCACTATCTCCCAATAGAATAGACAGATGTATGGAAGACCACCTTCAAGTCAAAAGAAGGTTTTTCTGAATGGTTGGTCATGCCCTTTGGTTTGACAAATGTTCCAATAAATTTTATGAGGATTATGGATGATATCCTATGACCTTTCACCGATACTTTTGTTGTGGTGTATCTGGATGACATCCTCATCTACAACAAGACTTGGGGAAAACACTTGAATCATATTCAGTAGGTTCGGCACACCCTGCAACAGCACAAACTATATGCAAACTTGGAAAAATGCTCCTTCGGCATGGACAAGGTCCATTACTTAGGCTACATCATTGATCTGCATGGTGTGCATGTGGATCTAGCCATGATCCAAGTCATCCATGACTGGCCAACCCCAAACACACTCACTGAACTTCGAAGCTTCTTGGGCCTCGCCAATTTCTACCACATGTTCGTGTTGGGATTCTCTCATATCGCATGGGCCCTCAGCCAAGTAACTAGGGGTGGAGGTAAGGTAAAATTTGTGTGGGTTATGTGTCAAAAACAAGCCTTTGATGACTTGAAGAATCATTTGTGATCATCCCCAATAATTTCATTACCATACATGCAACATCCCTTTGAGATCAAGACAGATGCTTCAGACTATGTTGTGGACATCGTTCTTACTCAACACAGCCACCCTGTTCTTACTCAACACGGCCACCCCGTGGCATATTATAGTGAGACACTATCAGATGTTATCCGTAAGTACCCTAATTATGACAAAGAAATGTACTCCATTGTGCAAGCTTACCGCTAGTTGAGACATTACATTCTTGGGAAGGAGACAGTCATCCACACTAATCACAACCCACTACAGTTCATGCTGACCCAAGGAAAATTGCAGAATGACCACCATTAGAAGAAGTCCACATACTTACAACAGTTCCACCTCAAAATCAAGTATAAAACATGAAGTACCAATGAAGTTTCTGATTGCCTCATCCAACCTCGATTCATGGCACTCACCACGGTGCTATACTCTTGTGGCCATGAGACCTCTGGATGGCCCCACCTCTATGAGACAGACCCTGACTTCTCCACCACCTACCAAATGTTGGGCGCGAATTCAATGGTCGCTAATTTCCATCTTCAAAATGGGTTGTTGTGTCATCCGGGCCATCTTTGCGTTCCATCAAGAGAGAACGAGAAGATGATTTGGGAAGCTCACTACAGTTGGGTGGCGGGACACTTTGGTGTCAAAAATACAATGGCAGTGCTACAGAAACATTTCTACTCACCAAAACTTTGACAGGATGTCAGCAAGTATAGCAGGTCATGCATCGCCTGTGCTATTTCGAAATCAACCACTAAGAAACAAGGCTTGTACACCCCTCTCCCTACTCCTGATAGGCCATGGGAATCCATCTCAATGGACTACATGTCGGGCCTCCCGTCCACCAAGAGGGGAAATGACTATGTTTTTGTGGTTGTTGATCGCTTTTCCAAGATGGTGATTCTAGCCACCTGCAAGAAGAACATCACATCATAAGCCACTGCCAAAATATTCTTTGAACGAGTATGGGTACATTTTTGGATCCCATAAACCATTATATCAGACCATGGCAGTCGGTTCCTCAGCACATTCGGGTCGAGCCTCTGGTCTCTGCTAGATACCAAGCTCACCAAATCCACTGCCTTCCACCCCCAGAAAGATGGACAAATTGAGGCCATCAATCGGATTATCGTACATATACTATGCATGTACAATTCAAAACACCCTCTCACATGGTATGAGAGTCTTCCCTATGTCCAACATAGCTACAATTAAGCCCTGCATAGCTCAACTAGACATAATCCCTTTCAAGTGGGGTTGGGATTCCAACCATTGGGCCCCATGGATGTTGCACTACCCCTGGTGGCCACCTCGGCCAACTCATCCCCTAATCCACTAGAATATGACAAAGCCACCTAGTTCATTGATTGGATCCATCACATCCACCAACAGGTTCATGATATTCTACAGAAGTCTAATGCCAAGTATAAGAAGCACCATTATCAACATCAGGTGCCACATAAGTTTCAGGTGGAAGACAAAGTTTGGTTTCACTTGCAGAAAGAATGCCTTATAGGGCCCCATCAAAATATTTTCCCACTCCATTATGGGTCGTACACCATCACCAAGGTTGTGGGTGATAATTCTTTTGCGCTCAACATTCCCCCTTTCCTTGGATTGCACCCAGTCTTCAACATGGCTCTCCTTCGACCATATTTCCCACCATTATTGGACACCTCAAAGATAGTAGAGCAGTTGAAACCAACATATATCAAACCTAAATGCATGCAACAGGAATCCAGTGATCATATTGTGGACACACATATCAAGGGAACTCAAAAACAAAGGATCTATCTTTATCGAGTCGTCAAAGCAGGATAGTTCCTGCACCAAGGAAAGTGGCTCACCTGGGGCCAAATTCAACAGAAATTTCCTCATCTGATGGGGGAAATCAA
This sequence comes from Picea engelmannii, assembly GCA_009831015.1. Lineage (NCBI taxonomy): Eukaryota > Viridiplantae > Streptophyta > Pinopsida > Pinales > Pinaceae > Picea > Picea engelmannii. Next base: position 629,817 of record ML779500.1, on the reverse strand, counting down.
CACATTGGAGGCAATTTCTTCGTAAAGAAGGAGGATTTATCTAGGTGGATATCGGTGGCCACCCACATTTTCCAACTCGCTCAAAACAATTTTCTGGCAATTTTGGCAATTTACTATTTTTAGCAGTTTTAACTTCTGGGGCCATTTTGAGGGACTAAATGAATGTTTTTTGGGATCGATATTCTCAATGATAGCCAAAGGCATGATTGATCTCCCAAAATGAATCTCCTCAACGATACATTTCCAATGGGCTATCGTGCGCCTAAAACGGAGATCGTATGCAAAAGTTACGACCCCAGGAAGTTGATGTACTGACTTACCCAAACGGGGCCCACATGAATTTTGGCGCTTCATATCCTAGGGTTAGGTTTTTGGATGTATAGGGATTTTGAAATTCTTGTTTATTGTAAAAATGCCTTCATAGCCTCATTGTAATCATCTTCTTGCGAATGAGCGCAACCATCACATCTCTTCTCAGAGATAAGCCGCCACCATTCCAGCAAGCTTGTTTTCCGCTGCATTTTATAGATTCAACTTATTTCGTTATTGAATAGAAAACCAATTTTATTGTATCTTTGTTATTCTATGTTAATCATATTTTAATAATCTGTATTCATTTTGTTACTCTCATAAAATTCGGAACAAAAATTCTCTTGAGGAACAATTAGTCAAGAAGAATTCTCAAGAAAGTTTCGAAGAATTCCAACATGTCATCATGAATCTAAAAGATTAGCTGGAAGAGGCGAGAAGGATTGAAGAAACATACAAAAGTCATATGGAAGAGAAGAAGTGTTTGGAATCTGAAATAGTAGAACAAAAAGAGGAAGAGAAGAAGAGAGAAGATTTTGACAAACCATCTCAAGGAAATAACTAAGGATTTAAACCATATTGAAGAACATTTTGGTCAAGAAGGAAGAAGAATTGAATATGAAATCATCTCTTTGAAGATTCAACTCAAGGATCAAAGAGAAAAGAAGAAGTCATGAAGATTCAGATGATGAAGAGATAAGAAGAGGTTGAGAATCTTGAAGAAGAAGTTTTCACATTGAGAGTTAAAACCATCAATCTCAGGAAGAATGTTGAAGAGAGAGAAACACCCACATCATCAGTAAATAAAGTTGAAGAGACACTCTAGGTTTCCAGAAAGGAAGAATGAAGAAAAAGGTAAGAGTTATACATAAGTACTTAAAGAAAGGAATCATGGTCAGGAAGAATCAAAGAAGAATGAGTATAATAGAAATGCATCTTCAACAAAACCTTTTGCATTCGAGTAGTAAAGAAGCTTCAACCATAATGAAGGGATCAACAAAAGAGAAGATCATGATAAGCCAAGGCAAATATTTAGAAGGACCACACCACAAATTATATTATTCACTCCCGTGTATGTAAATTTATTTTATATTCATTGTTTTAATTGTACTAACTTTGGACATAAAGTTGTATATTGCAGGGCTTATGGAAGAAACATTCAAGCAAGAAATTATTATGTGGCTCCAAATAACATTGAATGTTACAAATGCCACAATTATGGTCATAGCTTGGAATTGTAGAATCATGATAAATCCTTCCATGAAATATGATATCGATGTCAAACATATGAAGGTTTGGAGAAGAAAAGAAAGACAAGATGACAAGGTGAATAAAGAACAGGTCCTATAGATCACAGGATTTGCAGTAGTGAGAGAAAGAAAAGAAGAGAAGGTGAATATAGAAAAATTCCAAGAGATTTTACTCTGAGAAATTGTAGTGCAAGATCATAATGAATCCATAGGAAAAAAAGGAAGAAGTCATAGTTCAAAGAAATGATGATTCTATAGATGGAGGAAGATTAATCTGCATTAGGGTGGATTCCTCCATTATTCTGATCCATTCAACTTGGAGACCCCCAAAAATAAGAATTTTGAAGAGGGGAGTCTATTCAGTAGCTACTATAGATCAAAGACCCATCCTTTGATCAATTTTAAGTGTTTGCATAGATAGATTTAGAGAAGTCAGATAACAGAAGTACAGAATGACATATTGATTGATTGAGAAGCAATGTTCCCATGCATATATCATAGGAATATCATTGACACACTTTCCATGTAGAGATATATTCATTATAGGTTCAAGGATGTATTTCATATCAGTGGACATAGTTAATTCAGTGTGAGAAATAGGAATATGACGATCAAGTGAAACATAGAAGCCTTTATAATAGTACATAAGGGTCAACATTGTGGAAAGTTGGGTAGCATAGTTATGGATAGCTCATGACATATGGATAAGAGATGGATTTATGAGATCATTGGAAGGTATAGACAAATATATGATAGAGAATATTTACAATTGGAATCAATGGACTAGTGAAATCAGTTGGTCACAAGAACATGAGAAATGAAAGGCATAGAATAACAGGGAAAGAGAAACCCTCAGTAGATGTTATGTCATCAGAGGGACATTGTTGAAAAGTATGGTCAAGTGAACATGACAAGTAAATGAAGAAATCAAGTTTTTAATGTTTTTTATATATGTTAAAGAGTTACAAGAGGAAGCACCAATGGAAAATAAGAATCATTGGAAGAGAGTAAAGGAAACATATATAGGAAGTCCTACATTGATCAACACGGCATATTGTAAAGAAGTAAAGGGAAGAGAAATCATCAAAGAAATAAATCAGGATTAGAAGCATGTGGACATGGGGAGTTATCCTTTTTCCCCTGATGAGAGAAAGAGAAATATCAGAAGAGTAAGATTCAAGAATATGAATTCAGAAAGGGATTATCTAGAAAAGGTATACTTTCAGGAGGAGTCACTCTTTTCTATCAAAAGAAAAGAGGAACTTGGAAAGAAACAGGAGGACAAAAAACATGTGCAGAGAAAGAAAAGACTCATGAAGATAGAGGGAGAAATCCCAAGGAGAGATACCATTTTCCATTGATTTCAAAGGGGGAGAGAGAGAAACATTAATGAGGAACAATGGTCATAGGGGGAGCATGAGTATTGTAGAATGAGTGTTTCCATCAATGCTAAAGGGGGAGATTGTTGGAAAATTTGTTGTCATTGATGTCAACCCTTGGAGAGTTTGTGATACCCCAGAGTTGTGGTAGATATTTATGGTGAGTTAGTTTTCATTGATGTCAACAAGAGTGTTTGATGTCAACATATGTGATGGGTGCATTTGATGAAGTCTACACGAAGCCCTGAAGTTGTGGTCATGAGACCCGAATTTGTTGGAGGAATAAGGAAATGAAGGATAGTGCAAATGTAGGTAACACACTCATATTTGGATATTCTTCATCATGTCATTCTCGGTGATAGGTTGTACACCACGTGGTTCCTCACGGTTGAGGATTTATAGCCTTATGAAGTTAGAAGTCTCGAAGAATGGTCAAGAAGCACCTAGTTGGTTACAAGTCTTTAATGAAAGGGTAAAGTGGTTGTAACACGAAATTCAAGAAGCCTCTAAGATTAAGGAAATAGGTTACCTAAAAAAAGTATAAATACACCTCAAGGAGTCATTCACAAGTACATTCACTCACTTATTCTATTGAATATATTCTAGTGAACTAGTGTTCTATTTGGAAAGTTTGTGATGGAGAAATATGAGGTAGAGACAAGTGAGAAGTGTGGGAGTTTTGGGATTAAGAGGAGAGCTAGGGTTTTTAGTAAAAACCCTAATTTCATGATCCCCGTGGGTCAGACAACTTGTTTCACGTGAGGCATCCCTGCGGGTTGCACAATGCCTATCACGTGAGGCCCCGTGTGACATCATTTCTTAGTCCCATGAGGCTAATATTGTTGACCCTTGACCAATTTTTGGAGATCCTTGATCATGTTTGACTTCTTTTGGGACTTCAACAGGCTGGTCGAAGGCGAAGCACAAGTCGAAGCAGAGATCACGGGATCTCAACCCCTTTTTAGGGAAGTTTTTGGGATTAGGGTTTATGTAACGGGTATGGGATGTTGGCCCATGGGTTTACACATGTTTAGGCCCATTTTGTAATGTATAAATAGATGGCTAGGTGATGTAAGAAAGGAGAAGATGCTAAGTTATAGAGTTCTATCTATGTGATTGCAAAGGCTTTATGCATAGTGTATGTTAAGACTTGCAGAGCTAAGTGCAAGTGATTGTAAGAAGTCTTTGTGTTGTGACCTAACTCGAGGAAGGAGGATCTGGCGAGGTGTGTAGATCTCTTGTCCTATGCGGAGTAGGGTTTTTAGGCTCTGTGATTGTAGAAGATTGACAGAAGATAATAAATAAGAGAAGAGTTGGTGGATGTAGCCCCACACTGGGGTGAACCACGTATATCCTATGTTATGGTTTCTTTATGCATTATGGTTGTATGTTAGTGATGTGATTTATGCTTAGTGATGATATATTTATGTATGATGCATCTGGTATAATAGCTTAGTGTTTGGTAAGGTGAATTAATGTTATATCTGATCTATCTCTCCATGCTAAGTGCTTCAATGTGTTAGATCTTGTTGAATACTATGCTACTCTGTAATTAGGGTTTTGATCTGCGATGTGAATAAAGGTTAAATATTGATGAATGTTAACTGCTAAGTGCTTTGTTAGAGTGGTGTGATCACATATCTGTGTCCCAGCCAGGTGTAGACATTTGAGTCCTACAACCAACCCTACCTCTACCTCGGGTGAGACTTCATCTTATTCGCAGGTGTTTCCGAAAGGGTTGGTAGTTAGGGTTTTGTTGGTGCATTGTTGAAGCGTTCAACCCTGGGTCTGCCCATGTGCCAAAAAATGGTTCTGTTGTCGAGACTTGAAACTATGATTGCTGGGAACTGAAGAAAATAAAGCTTTGTGCGTAGAACTTTTGCTTTAGTGCACAGTATTATACTTGACTTGTGAATCTCTGTTCTAAGAAGAGAAGTCGGATATGAAGAAAAGAGGTAAGACCTTGAAGCTTTGTGCTCTGAGAAAGGTAATATAAGTGAAAAATTTTGTTTCGAAAGAATGAATCTAGATATGTTTGATGAATTTTTTCCTAGTCTAAAAACTAGGGCATAGTTAGAAGAAAGAAGATTTGATATGAATGGATATGATAGAAATAATGAAAGGTATGTTATCCCTATGCATAGAAAAAAAAATTCTAGGTTAGTTACTGTGATCCCAGTGCGCAGTACAGGAAGGGTTGGGGATCATTTAAGAGAAAGAGAGGATTAAGCATTTGTTACAGTTGTAGAAGACCAGGACATCTTGTTAAGGAATGCCCCGGTAGAAGACCTAGTTGTCTTTGTTGTAAAGCTATGGACCATGAAGTTTTGGATTGTCCTAGAATGATTTCTAAAGTTGAAAATTTGAATATGAAATAAGAAAAATACGAGATAGGCCAAGAAACTAAGGATATGATAGAACCCCAGAAAGAATCAGAGACTATATTACTACAGATGAAAGAAACCTTGAATGACCACAGAAATATCAACTTATTAGAGGTCTTAAAAGAGAAAGAGTACATAGAAACAAGAATAGGATACTTCGACATAGAATCTGTCCTAGATGAGGAAACACAGGTGAATATCATGACATAAAGAACTTGGGAAATTTTGGGAAAGCCTGATATGGTTCCTTCATTAGGAGGAATAGGATTATTTAAAGGAAAGATGATAACCCTACGTGGAAGACTTACCTAGATATCTATGAGTTCTCATGGAACTTCGACAAAAGAATAATTTGAGATCGTTGATTTTTTTGAGAACAACGCCCCATTTTATATCTTGCTAGGAAAAACCTAGATTGAGAAAGATCATATACGAAGGAAACAAAAAGAGGAGGATATAGAACAGAAAAAGAAAGAACCAAGAGATTTCATGGCTAGGAGAATATCCACTTACTGGAAGAACAAGAGAACCAGTAGAAGCTACTAAAGACCAAAGATATGGATGTCGAAGTTGAAGGGACATAGGAATACTGGAGGCACCTGTCTGTACAAGAGAGTAGAGCACCTACCCCAAAAAGAGACAAAGTATTACCCTTGAATCCTATGAAAGACCCTCCACAGTGTGAAGTTATCATGCCAATAGGAGATAAGAATGATAATGGAAAGAGGAAACCAGTGATTCAGATAACAGGAAAGAAGGCCAGAAATATCGGTAAGAAGAGGGAAAAGTTAGAAAAATTGCAAAAAGTTCCAGATAATACTTCACAGAAGAAAGCTTTCCAGAACTTGAACTTCGCTGGAATATCAGTACAACACAGATTGGCACTTCACCATGATGAAGCAATATGACTGTTGGAGGAAATATGACCATTCAAACGACACTCCCGAACAGTTAGGAAAATAATTATGGCCTAAAATTTCACCATTGGACCTTTGGGACTGTGCCATAACGGATGGAATTGCATTGAATAAGGCTTTGTGACCCATTGAAAGAAACCATTACGGTGATATCTATTTATCCCTTTGAGCGTTGCACCGAGAACACTTTTGCCAATTGTGATTATCCGAGCCCATATAGAACTAGTTGATTTCGCGCAGTGATCATTGAGACCTCGCCATCCATTCTGTTAACAATGAGTATTGTTCACTGACCTGAGATATCAGATCTCGAGTGTGCATGTCAGACGAAATTATCCCAGCAGAAAAATCCATCGAAGAGATTCTAATAGACCTCATGGCCAAGAAGGTGATGTCCACAGGCATCCAAGCCTCATCAATGCGAGGAGTGCAAGCCTCCCCGTCGACTGCTCGTGGATCTAGACCATCTTGAGCTGTGACCGAGAAAAGAACCAAGCATCGTGGTGACTTGGAGAATGCGAAGCTAATCCCATCCATCCTAGCCAACTGCATCCCACCCCTAGCCGGTGTGGTGAGTCGTGACAGTGTCCCGAGGGACTTCGACTACACAGTCATCACTGCGTACCTTCCAAAGGGAATAAAATCAGTCAGACTGCAGTTGGAGAGGATTCCAACCTTGAAGATCAGTGACTATAACCTAGGATACCGTAAGAGATATGGCATGCTCGCACCTCACAAATATTTGACCAAGACGAAGGGGAAGACATCCAAGATCATCCCCCAGCCGTGGACTATGGACATCGCGAGGTCCACTGTCTTGAACGTGATGAAGATACAACATTTTGGAAGGAACCAGGAGGTTAATGCGTGCATTAATATCTTATTGTCATGCTTCCATGGAAGGTTTCTATGGTTAGACAGATGCATCATCGTCGATCCGGTGTTGATCCATAGGATCATCGAATCGAGGATGCAGGGACCAGACCCACAAGAATTTTATCCAGGGAAGGCTGTAGACTGCACCCTGGCACAGAGGATTAAAGACACCTACGACGATGTAGAGAAGGGGATGCAAGGCTACAAGGTAGCGTCCATTCATAATTTCACAGTGCGCCTTGCTTGCCAGTTGATTGCTAGTAAGCTAGTAAGAAAGAACAGACCCACGTAGGTCACAGGGTTTGTCGTTGACCTCACTGGAAAATGCGTGGAAGGACTCCAGATGAGCTGGGCTAGTTACTTAGTCAACTGGTTAGAATTGTATTGTCGTGAAGCTCAGGATCAGGGCTATGAGTTCCATTTTAGCTGGGTATTGATCCTCATCACGTTTACTACTTGGGAGATGCTGGAAGGTGTGACCTTCCATGACATCGAGTTATTCAAGCCACTAGATGTGAAGTTCACCACGCTTTGGTATTCAAGTGATATGGGGAAACAATGGAAGTCGAATGCAATATTCCATACCTACTACCTGCAACTGAAGAGGGTTATTGAGTCTTTCCCTCGTATGACACTGAATACCCTGGACAGGTTCAAGCCCCTTATGAAGTTTTGTGCAGATAGGCATTTTATTTATATTACTGCGCGCGCAGACAAAAGTAAAGAAGAGATTCAGTCCTACTACAAGCTCACAGAGGAGGACCGAGAAGAAATCACTAAGGAATGGCCCACGGAGTTCCTTATACTAGTCAACCAGGAAACACTGTCCGATCCCAACCTCATTGGAATTCTGGTGGTTACTCACGAAGAGTATGCTGCACCCAGTAGTAGTAGGAAGAAAAAGAAGGAAGATGTACATGAAATACACAACACATCATAAGAGACTGCATCATTTCACCTAGTGGAGGAGGAGACAACAAAGTGGACAAAGAAGAAAAAGAAGGGGAAGAAGAAAAGAAGAAGTAAGGCAGAGTAACACCGCCTAGGAACCCCCTTTAAGAGGCAAAGACATCCAAGAAAAGAAAGGTTTCCCCAACGAAACATACATCACTGAATAATTCCAAAGCAAGTAAGACGAAGTTGCAGACTGTGCTCATGGTCGATGACTTCGACTTCATTATCGCAGTTGTATCAGATGCCTCAGAAGATATTTTGGAGAGAACTGAAGAAAAACAAGAAACCATGTATGATAGAATTGAGACAGAGCTAAGAGGTGTACAACAAGCCCTTCACTCCAGCTGCGTAGTGTCCATTGCGCCCCCGCCACTAGAAGAAACAAAGTTGGGAGATGATCCTGCCCAACTCTACAGAATAGTTGATGTGACCGAAGCTCGCCTTCATCATGGGCAGGAAGAAAAAAGAACATGCCATAGTGGCCCTGAAGAAATCACAAGAGGAAATCATAGAGAAACGTCAAGTTGCGCAGCAGGAGAAGGATGATCTCCAAATGAAGTTCGGAGAAAATAAAGTGCAAATCTAGTAGGATAAAGAACAACTGCTCGCAGATCAGGTCATAGTTAAAGAAGTAGTCTGCATAACACTTTTCTCTATGACAGGCTTAGAGAAAATGGAGGAAGAACCAGTGGAGAATCAAGTGACCAATCTTGCTGAAGCCATTCAACAACTTCAACATAGATTCACAAAAATAGAGCTACAAACAATGCCAAGCACTCCATAAGAAGTGTGAGACCAGAGAGAAGCAACTGCCCGGAGCACAGTTGAAAGGATCAAAGCATTAGTCGTGGAATGTAAACAACTAAGCAATCGCAGTGTGAAGACTTATGAGCACCTTACCGAGGACCCTGAACTGAAAACACTGGAGTCACAACTCTAGGAAGCAAAGCAGAAAGAAGCAACAGTACAAGTGCAGTTGAAACTCATGTTAGCAGTTGAGAGGATGAAAATATCCCAAGAAAAATGCACATCTCAACAACATGTCCATGCCATACAAAGAAGAGTCATGGAAGTAACTCAGAAGCTCTAGCCAGTCCAGGATGCAGCTTACCTACTTTTTGAGGAAATTGAAGGCCGAGGAGAAGAGTTGGAACAAGCAGTCACTTCTATAGAACATCGCTTAGAGGGACCTGTGAACGAGGTAGTTATTTAAGAGTTTGTCGAGCAGGAGGCCTTGGCGCAACAACAGGTTGAAGCATCTCGAGCCAAGCTCAATTATTTTGAGGCAAATTTACCCAGACCAGAGTGACTCGGTATGAGTCATAGGTGAGTTTTGGGGGCATGTTGGCCCTTGACAAAGTTTTGGAGATCCTTGGTCATGTTTGACTTCTTTTGGGACTTCAACAGGCTGGTCGAAGGCGGAGCGCAAGTCGAAGCAGAGATCGCGGGATCTCGACCCCTTTTTAGGGCAGTTTTTTGGATTAGGGTTTATGTAATGGGTATGTGATGTCATCCCATGGGTTTACCCATGTTTAGGACCATTTTGTAATGTATAAATAGATATCTAGGCGATATGAGAAAGGAGAAGATGCTAAGTTCTAGAGTTCTATCTATGTGATTGCAAATCATTTGTGCATAGTGTATGTTAAGACTTGCAGAGCTAAGTGCAAGTGATTGTAAGAAGGCTTTGTGCTATGACCTAACTCGGGAAAGGAGGATCTAGCGAGGTGCGCAAATCTCCTGTCCTATGCGGAGTAGGATTTTTGGGCTATGTGCTTGTAGAATTTTGACAGGAGATAATAAAGAAGACAAGAGTTGGTGGACATAGCCCCACATTGGGGTGAACCACGTATATCCTGTGTTATGTTTTCTTTGTGCATTATGGTTGTATGTTAGTGATTTGATTTATGCTTAGTGCCGATATCTTTATTTATGATGCATCTGGTATAATAGATTAGTGCTTGGTAAGGTGAATGAATGTTAGATCTGATCTATCTCTCCATTCTAAGTGATTGAATGTGTTAGATCTTGTTGAATACTGTGCTACTCTATAATTAGGGTTTGGATCTAGGATGTGAATAAAGGTTGAATACTGATGAATGTTAATTGTTAAGTGATTTGTTAGAGTGGTGTGATCACAGATCTGTGTCCCAGCCAGATTGTATACATTTGATTCCTGCAACCACCCCTACCTCTACCTTGGGTGAGACTTCATATGCTTCACAGGTGTTGTCGAAAGGGTCGGTAGTTAGGGTTTTGTTGGTGTGTTGTTGAAGCGTTGAACCCTGGGTCTGCCCCTGTGCCAACAAAGACAAATTTTGGGATTATGTTGGTGTCAGGTTGTTGAGGACTAAGGAAAAGTTACATGTTAGTATTATGGAGGTTCATCTTAGCTACATTATTACAGGTAAGTTTTAAGGGTTATGTTTATGTTGTTATGACACATACATAGTGGTGATGATACATGGTTTAGTACACCTTGGTGATGACATGATACCTTGTTAGAAGTAAACTCTTGGCTATCTTGATATCTACTTTGGTATATGTCATGGTTATGGTTTATTATTAGAGACATATCTTTGATATGTTGATACATGGTTGAAGTTCACACTTGGTATATGGTAGCACATGTATGAGATACACCTCTTGGTGATGTTGGTACTTTGTTGAGGTACATGAAACATGGTTTGAGATACATCTTGGTTATATTTTGATGATGTGATAGTCATGCCTTTTGTATCTTGTTGAGGCATATGGTATATGTATGAGGAACGTCCTTTGTGCATGGTGTGAGGTATATTCTTGGTACATGTCTTGGTGACATTGGTACATGTTGAGGTACACCTTAGTGATGTTATGGTACATTGATTAGTAGCACATCTTGGCTATATTGGTATCTTGGTATTGTGGCTATCTTGCCTTTAGACACTTCATTTATATGGCACATGGTTGATGTATGAGACAATACATGTACTTGGTTGATGTACTTAGTGTGGTACATGGTTGATGGTATGGTACAAGTTTGATGCATGATATGGTGCATGGTTGATGCATGGTTTGGTATAGGTGTTAGTGAATTGTTGATGCATAGTTTGGTACATGTTTTGGTGCAAGGTTGATGCATGATTTGTTATAGGTGTGGGTGCATTTTTTATGCATGAATTGGTAAAGGTTTTGGTGCATGGTTGATGCATGGGTTGGTACATGTGTTGATGCATGATTGACACATAGTTGATACAGGTTGATGTACATGGTTGATGTACATGATTTGGTGATGGTTTTGGTATCCATGTGAGTGGATCTGGTTATAGTTGGTTTATGATGGTATAATAGTGACATAGACAGTGACATGTTGAATGATTGGTTGATCATCAGCGGAAGGTTGATGTGACAATCATAGTCATAGGTTGATGTGACAGTGACAGTGACAGTGACAGGTTAGTTGATGTGACAATGACAATGACATGTTGGATGATTGGTTGATCATCAGTGACAGTGGTAGTCACATGTTGATGTGACAGTGAAAGTGACATGTTGTTTGATGCATTGGTGGCATTAGTAGTGACGGTATCATTGGTAGTGACATTGAGTCTACACTTATATTTCAGGGAGGAAGGACGGGAAAATAAAGGGGGTTGTATCCTCCTTCTGGTTGGTGCCAGAGAACTCAGGGAGTTGTAGGTTCCTTTAGGTTGGTGCCTATAAATCAGGGGGTTGTAGCCTCCTTGTAGTTGGAGCCATAGAATTCAGGGAGTTGTATCTTCCTTCAATTTGGATCCTATAAATAGGGGGTCGTAGCTAATGGGTATTCTATATGCACTAAAAAACACTAAAAAAATTCAATTAAATTGTCAACCCGAGGTAAGTAAACTTTGAGTTGTAGCACTATATGTGCCAAGGAAAAAAGGCTAGAGGAAGTATAGTCTAACTAAGGAAACGAGATATTAAAGTGATAATATACTCAAGAAAAGACTACTAATGATCAAACCCTACTAAGAAACTTAGACTATGTACCCTAAGTAACCTTTGAACAAAGGATCGATGGATAGTTATAAGAAAGAAAATGAAAACCCTAATTAAAGAAAATTAACTTAATCATGAAAATAAGCAAAAGAAAACTATCTACCTAATAAGCAATAACAACAACAAACTACTTTAATTAACCTAATCAAATTCAATAAGAAAATATCCTATGAAAGCAAGTAAATAGACAAGCAAATACCCTATGAAAGCAAAATAGACAAGCAAGCAACTACCCTATTAAAGCAAGTAAACAAGCAAGAAAATAACTTAATAACCTATGATAACTTCTACAACAAGTAAACTATTCAAAATTACTCAATAAACAACTAATCAAACTAATAAGCAAGTGAACTTTATTCTTAAATTAAATTTCACAATAACTTCTAATTTATAAAAGGAAATCTTAATCTATTAAATTCAAAGAATCAACAACTACTCTTTATTCTATGATAAGGAAACTATTCTTTAATCTACCAAAGCAAGAAGACTATTCTCTAAAAAGCAAGGAAACTTTCCTCTAATATATAAAATCAAGGAAACTCAAATATAATGTTGATGGTTATGTCTTCAGTGTCTTATGATATCATGATGGCATTTAACAATTAACGATAACTCAAGAGGGATAAACTCAATATTGACTTCGATAGAAAAGTGAAAAGTGTGAATTAGACAATCCAATGAGAACTTAGCCATTATAGAAGCAACATCAACTATCCTGCATATCCATGTGATTCTTCAATTTATGCACTAGTCATCAATAGTATAAAAACACTATTCTATTAAATTCAAATGCATTCTACACTAATATAAGCAAATTCATACTACTTAGATTCATAATTGAAAACTAAACTTAATAATCAACTTCGAATTAAAATTGCAACCTAGATCTAGAAAAGGAAATTGCATAAAGTAAAGTAAACTAATCCTATTTTAACAATTCAAATTGAAAAATAGGAAATGCTCATAAAACATAAATTAAATCCTATTTCCTATTTCAACATATGACAAGAAATTAGATGAGAAAACTAACTAACAACTAGATAAGCAAAACTAAACAACAATTAGATAAGCAAACTGAAAATGAAAACTAAAACTAACAACTATCCATCCACTGAAACCTTGCCAAATAAATCATGAACTAAATACCATGTTTTAACTCTGTTTTAAATTCTATTTCAGCATATAGAAAATCTAACTATCATCTAATTACACACAGGGGTTAGTTTCTAATCTTTCAAGCTAGTTCCTACTAATTAAAAAGGCATTGCATATTAACACTAGCCTCCACAATAACCTGCAAAACTGAACTAAAACAATTAAATTATAAACAACAATTTATACAATAAAGAAGCATAATGAAAACTCATGTACAAGAAATAAATAAAATGACGACTACATTATTCAATTCACAAGAAAACTAATTAGATATTCACCCAGACTGTTGGTGGGTCCCCCACCAAGTCGTGGCTACGCTTAAAAGATGAACCATGAGCTCAATAACACAAATTCAACATCAAAATAAGAAATGCAATTTTACACAGTCTTAGCAAAATGTGTCTGAAAATAGAAAAACAGAGTTGAACTGTCTTTTTCTCTCTAACACTATCTGTCTGACCACTGAGGTGGTATTTATAGATTTAAAATCTGAGAGGTCGACCACTGGAAGGGTCGACCTTCTCTAAAAGCAACAAATCACATTCAATGCATCCTAACTGTCGGTGGCTTCTAGAAACAAGGCGAGCCAATAATCGCCCAGCATAAAAACCCAAATCGAGTTGTCAGAAGCTCAGTAGCTGGAGGCAACGAGCACAATAAAAACCCATGTATCTGATTCATCCATCACTGGACACCGATCTGATAACCGCCAAATCACCCATGGTTTTAGTGCAGGACGGAGTGTCAGATGGAGTACTGGACTGAGTGCTGAATGGAGTGCCGAATGCAAAAATGAGCTACGATTTTTCCCTGTGACACACAAAATGCGTATTAGTTTCCTAAAATCATTAAAACATGTTGAATTACACTCAAAACCATCATAAAACATGAATCATGCATACCTGGTATGAATCATGGCGTTTTAACACAAAAACTCTTAATAACTCTTCAAGATAGGAAAATATATATACACATTTGGTAAAAAAGGATCCAATCAGCATCATTATATTAACCATATCGCAAGCCCAACATTACCCCCACACCTAATATTTTGCAGGTCCCACTACAAACAAAAAGAAATTGCCCCTCATGCTTAAGCTTGTTGAGGAGGATCGGCCTTAGAAGCTTCTCCTTATTGTTGTGAATATTTTGTCTTATGCCTCTTGTGTTGCTTCAATTGTGCCATGAGGTTGTGGTTGGATTTGGTCATCTCTTCAACCAACCTTTGAAGGGAATTCACCTTTGCTTGGAGGACTGCATTATCATGGTGAAGATGTGTGTCCATAGTCTTCGTATCTTCCAATTGTTGTAGCAGCTGAAAATTCTCTTGTTGTAGCTTCTCAATGGCTGGAGCAGGATCAGATATCTCGGAGGAAGGCTTAGATCCTTTGAAAGATGTATAAAGTATATCAGTCTTAAGATCTGGGGCGGGCATCAGTGAGGTAGGAGTAATAGGGGGTTGATGAGGAGAAGTAGGTTCATATTTTGTCTTTCTTTGTGGCTTCAATTTGTCTATGGACACTTCCCTAGGTATTTTGTGAGAACTCTTGAGATCAGAGGACACTTGGATAGGGTCTGAAGTAGTCAGGGGTTTTGCATAAGGTTTTCCTCTTGTGCTCTGGGTACTTTTTCGAAAGGGTCCTCTATTGAATCGATTATCTCCTCTCCTATTTGTGGGAACTGTAGGGAAGTCTTGTTGAATTATTTCTTGTGGATTCTTGGGTGTAGGATCAAGAGATATTGAAGGCATCTAGAGATTAGCAATAGGCTTCTTGGTCTTTTTCCCCGATGAAGCTACAGGGGTTTCAACAAGCTTCTTGGATTTTTGTTCCGGTAAATAAATGGCTTGTGCGGGAGGGTTTGGATTCCTTGGAGAGTGGGGTTTGGATGGAGAAATAGTCCTTAGATCCAATTTCTTTTTGCTAGTCTTGATTGTCAGGTGAGGGTTTGCAAATTGATAAATGAATGCATCCCAAGTTTTCCCCTATTTTTCTAATTCGGCTAAAACAAGGAGTTTGATAAGGCCATAGTGAAAGAGGTTGTTGTGTGGGTTGGTTACATTCTTCCTCACTTGAGAGGACATCTTCTCCAAGCTATTTAAAAAGTAGAATTGAAAATTCAATGTTTATTGAACTGAAAGTGGGCTAACAATCGAAAGTGACAAGATTTAAAAGTGGAATATCTACCTTCACATGTGATCAACCTGGTGATGACTATGAGAGGGTTGATCAAATCTTCTTTTATCCACTCTTTGGAGTATCCTTTAGCTCCAAAGATGTTCTGGAATTATGGTTTAAAAACTCTATTATAGCTTGATCGCAGCAGTTGGTGGTTTTTAAACCATCTATCTCCCACTCTTGGAAGATTCGTTGTTGTGGTTATGGATTCCTCTGAGACCCCAAAGGTGAGAGAACCCACGTGCGTTTTCTTCCCATCAAAATCAAGGGAAAATTGCATTGATATGTCATCGTCGTGGCCCTGCAAATGGGACAAAAGCGGTCCCCAGCCTGTGCGCAAAAATACTTCCCTGCACTGTGCAAACTCAGGGATAGAGAAAATGTTTGCGTATGAAAAGGGGTCATACCTTTTGGGCATTGTGATGATGTGAAGGAATGGTCAGAAGGAAAAATTCATAGAGAAAGGGTGCGATCAGGCTAAGGAAAGGCGCGATTGTGCATAGGCCGAGCACAATTGAACAGAGGAATGAAATAAACAAAGGCTGAGCGTGTTTAAAAACAAGGAAAAACACAAATGAGCATAGGTGAATTGGAATGAGCAGAGGTGAATTGGAATAATGGGATAACCCAATTCCGTTTTTGAATGCACCTAGGGTGGAATTGGTTGCACACATGTGCGCACGAGTTTCCATGTGTGAGCGATTTCGAATTTGAAGGCACGTTTTTGGGGGAAATCATAATGATATGAAGTTAGATCAATGTCCAAGTATTTTGACTTGGACATTTTATCATAAAAATGTCTAAGCTTTTCATCATTCGATCTTGATTTCCATGAACTAATTCAATTAAATTCCATTAATTCCTGGTTACCTGAAATTGTGGACAGTTACTGGTGTATATTTTCGTATGGCACTTCGTTCGACACCTCATACAACACTTCATACAACACCTCATATGGAACTTCATATGACACTCCATATGTACCTCTGTGCTAAATGCATTTTTACCTCCTATAATGGATAGCTTGCAATCTTGGAATGGTTTTGAAAATCACATTAAGAGAAGAGGCAAAGTGTTCCATTGTTATTGATTTTTCCACCATGATTACTCAATCCACTCGCATAAGAAATGTAATTTCAATCCTATAATGAACAACTTATAATGAAAATAAACCAATAAAGTGGTTTTTTAAAGATATGTACAACAATTTATAGCACACATGGGATTTAGCATTTCAAAAATAAAATGACTGTTGATGTAATAACATGTATCATGAAAACAATACATAAATTTTTACAAAGATTTACTTCTCTAGGCAGTGATGATTTGTCAACTCATGAACCCCTCCCCCACACCTAATTATTGTGACACCTCACAATAAAAAATATAGGAAACCAATCAGTTCTCCCAATAGCTGAAGATTTACATCTTGTTAAGTGTAGAGATAAATTTCACAGATTGGTCTGACGATACGGTTAAAATATGGCCCCACCTATAGGATAAGAAATCCTATATATATATATATATATAAGAAGAGGTAGGAAAGAGAGTTTCAAGATAGTCTCAGAGTTAGTTCCCAATGGAAAGTTTATGGAGTTCATTAACCTTAGCTTAACCATACATACTTCATGTTAGCTTTGTCTACAAGTAAAGTTGTACATCAGGACAAGTTTAAATTTATTATTTATTTTTTGTCAGATTACCATCCTCGCTAGGTAGAATACCCCGCTGCCAGCAAGCCTATTCAGTACTCCAACAGGTTTACCTAGTCATACCATAGGCCAGTACTCGCTGCCAGCATACCTGTTCAGTATCCCGATGGGTTAGCCTCTTACACCCTCCGAGACTGGCCCTCCATCTTTTAATATTTTAGTATAAGATTTCTTTATGCAAGAAGATGGGGGGAAAGCTTTGAAAACAACTTTTTCTTTCTTTTTTTTCAATTGGGATGGTATTTGTGTTAGAGGATGACTTTCCGTTATATTCCTTAGTGATTTTCATGATGTAAGGGGTACTTAAGCAGATGCGGCCTATCTAAAGATATGATATAATCAAGCTATTTAGTGTGTAATGGATGGTACCATTGAGAAACAATAGAAAGGTATCTCTAGGCTCAACTCACTTTCTTCTTTTGTAGTTATTGTGATGTTTCCATGACTAACCGCTAATCAGACCTCCTTGTTACTTTTTAATAAAGATAATTTACTCACTTACTCAGGTTTCTTGGGAAAATTGTATGAGAGACCTCTAATATTGATGGTTATGGGATCACTTCCTTACATAGTGGTGAATATTTTCAAGAGAAACTGCTTTTTAAAATGCCTTAAGAAAAAAAGAAGATGAAAATCTTGGCAAAAATATGGCTAATTACAACAAGTCATTATTCATTTGATGCTTAGCAGACAACAAGGTTCAAATATAGAAATATTTTGAAGAAAAATACTTCTTTTATATTTCATTGAAACTGTCTACTTCTGGTGAAATAAATACCTACATAAATCTCTAGAATTGCTTATCAACAAAATTCAAAATTATTTACATATGTACGGTAAAAAATTCAGAAAACATTTAAGAACAAGGGGGGACTTCCCCATCTACTAGGGCCAATGCCTTGTCAGTTGACATGACCTGTAGAAAATCCTCTTTGGAAATGGGCTTATGATAAAATTTGATTCGGTGTCCATTTACTACAAAGGAGACTTGTCCATCATCAATTGTTTTGATTTTCATAGCTCCATTGTCATATACAATGACTACCTCGTAAAAACCCAACCATTAGGTGGTGAGTTTTCCTTTGAAGGTTTTAAATCAGGAATCAAACAACAAATCCCAATCACCAGGTTGGAAGTGTTTCTTATTAATAAACTTGTCGTGCCACTTTCTCCTCTGGTTTTGGACTAATATTGTTTGTTGGATGGCATCTTGCTTAATCTCATCCAACTCCTTCAATTGTAGGGCTCATTGTTTCTGAGCCTCATCCAATTTTAATCCCAATTTTGTGGAAATACTGAAGGTCCTTACTTGGAATTCTATTGGTAGAAGTACTTGTTTCCCGTACACTAGATCATAAGGGGTATGCCCAGTGGTGTTTCTGTAGGTGTTCTGGTAAGCCCACAAATCCTCTGGAAGCCTATCAGCCCAATCCCAATGATGCAATTGAATGATCTTGGTTAAGATATCTTCCGGAACTTTGTTTGTAGATTCTACCTGACCATTAGCTTGTGGGTGGTATGGAGAATATTTACAGTGTTTAATCCCATATTTCTCTGTTAGCTCTCTCATCATCTTGGAAGTGAATTGAGTGCCTTGGTATGTAACAATTTCATGAGGGACACCAAAGTGGGTAAATATGTTTTCATAGATAAATTCGACAACGGATTTTTCTGTAGCCCTAAATAGGGATTTTTCCTCTACCCACTTGGTGACATAATCTGTACAAACCAAAATATAGTTCTTCTTATGGAACATGGGTGAAATTGGTCCTACAAAGCAAGGGCCCATTTTTCGAAAGGTTCTATCATAACTTGGGCATGCAAGAGAATTTCGTCAGCTGACGTAGGTCTTCCTATCCTTTGGCAATTATCACAACTCCTCACATACTTGGCATCATCTTTGAAAATGCTAGGTCAATATTAACTTGAATATAACACCTTATATGTTGTACGTTTGTCAAAAAAATTGCCACCACATGATCCATCATGACAACTTCGTAGTATTTATGGTACCTCATCTTCTCAAACACATCTACAAATAATCAAATCAGGACCTGTGCAAAAAAGGTCATGGCCAACCCAAGAGTAATTAGCACTTTGTGTAATAATTTTACGCTTTTCATGATGTGACAAATGAGATGGTAACTTCCTAGTAGTCAGATAGTTTGCAATATCCACAAACCACGAGGTATTTACAGAGAGGGAAAAAAGGTGCTTGTCTGGAAAACTATCATCTACGGGAATATAATCATCCTCATTTTTTATTCGTGAAAGAAAATTAGCTACCAAATTCTCCTTTCCAGGTCGGTCAAGAATGGTGATGTTAAACTCTTGCAATAACAGGAGCCACCTAGTCACTCGACCATTAGTTATGGGTTTATTCATGAGAAATCTAATGGTGGAATGATTTGTATGTACAAATACTTCCTAACCTATAATTTAGTGGAGAAAATTGTTAATAGCATGAAAAACTGCCAAGAATTCCTTCTTGGTAACTGTGTAATTTAACTTGGTAGGGAACAAGTTCTTGCTCACAAAATAAATGGCATAGGAATATTGGTCTTCTTTCTTCTCTAATACTCCTCCTATTGTGGCGTCAGAGGCATCAATGGATATGTGAAATGGGAGATTCCAATTGGGCCCTCTAAGGACTGGTGCCATAGACAACTTAGCTTTCATGGTCTCAAAGGCAATTTGACACTGCTCAGTCCAAGCAAAATCAACATCTTTTATTAACAATCCAAACATGGGTGCAACAATCTTTGTAAAATTTTCAATAAACCGCTGATAGTATCCGGCATGTCCATGAAAACTCCTCACCTCTTTCTGAGTCTTGGGGGGTGGAATTCTAACGATGACCTAAATCTTTGCATGATCGAATTTTATCCCTTTATATGAAACATGATGTCCTAGAACCACTCCTTCAGTCAACAACATTTTACATTTTTCATGACTTAGAGACCGGTTCATTTCTTAGCATCTGATAAGGATTTTTTCTAAGTTATCTAATGCTTCCTGGTAAGTGTTTCTGTAAACTGTGAAGTCATCCATGTATACCTCCACACAATCATGAATAAGATCATCAAATATCCCTAGTACTACTCGTTGAAATGTGGTAGGGGAATTACACAATCCAAATGGTAAGACCCTATAGGCATAGGTTCCCCAAGGAAAAGTAAAGGTTGTCTTGTCCTGATCCTCGAGTGCTATTAGAATTTGATTGTACCCGCTATACCCATCTAAAAAAGAGAAATACTTTTTTCCAGATAGGGTATCCAAAACTTGGTCGATGAAAGGAAGAGGAAAGTAATCCTTCAGAGTGGCTTTGTTGAGCTCCTGAAAATCTACACAAATTATCCATTTCCTGATAACTTTATTTGGAACCACTACAAGCGGGGACACCCACTTACTATCGGAGATGGGATAAATAAATATGACATTTAATATGTTTTGGATCTCCTCTTTTACAATATCTTTGAGTATTGGGTTCATCCTTCTCTAGGGTTTCCTAACAGGTGTTACTTCCCCCTGGGTATATATGTCATGGATGCATGTGTCAGGGTGTATACCCTTCATGTTAGTGTATTCCCAGGCGAATGCCCCTGAATGTTCTTTAAGGATATTTACTAACTATTTTTGTTGGTCTGCATCTAGCCCGGAGTTTATATGTAAACAATTCCCTAGACTAATCTCGTAGGGAATAGTATAAGATATGGCAGACTCATCTATATCAAAGATAAAATATGTTGAAGAAAAAATGGATGGGTCCAATTGTTCTTGAAATTCTTCCCAAAAAATGTACTCAAATTGGGGAAAAGATTGTGGAAAATCAACACACGTGATAGCAGAAATGAACTAGTTTAGCACATTTTTCGTTGTGTGCTCTGAAAGTGCCCAGGCATGGTCACTTGGCAATACGGGTTCTTCCCAGTCTTCATTCTCATATGGACATTCAAGCCACCATATATTCTCCATGATAGGTTGGGTTGGAGGGTATATGGTGAGTTTCTAGATAGAGAGTCCATTTGGGATGGTCATTTCTCCCTCTCTACAGCCAATAAATGCATTGGTTGTGGCTAACCAAGGTCTTCCTAAAACGTTGGGATGGCCTTTCGTAGTATCCTTTGAGTGAATGATAAGAAATTCTACTGTGTGCTCCCATGAGGCTAAAGTAACTATGATATCATCCAAAATTCCTTCAGGTATAACCCTAGTTCTATATGCTAATTCCAAAATGGTTGGGGTAGGTCTAAGAAGAGGTTTTAACTATAATTTCTCCAAGGTAGTAGCGTTCAAAACATTGATGGATGCCCCTAGGTCTATGAGATTGTTTCCAATGGAGACCTCATTAATGTTTATGGTCACTATGGGGTTTCCTGGGTTCCCATGTTTTTCTAGCTTAGGTTGCTATGATATGTACTCAGAAAGTTCTCCTATCAAATGTATTGTTGGAAGATCCTTCTGCTTCCTACCTAGATTCTTAATACACAATTCTTTGACTACCTTACGGTATATTGGAATGTCCTTAATAGATTGAAGTAAGGTAATCTTGACACAAATATTCTTCAATTCATTCAAGATGTCAAATTTCGATCGGGTGGTAGGTTTCTCGATTACTAATCTGTCTAGATAAAGAGGGGCCTTCGTAATTTGTGAAGGTTCATTTTGGGGAAGCTTGGGTTCTTGGTCCCTAGGAAAAATAACATCTTCCCACCTAGTGTCATCCGTAGGTTGTTTGGGGGTTTCCTCATCTTCTTCTTCCTGGATGACTACTGAAGGTCTCTGTCTGTCCAGAAAATTTCTTGACCTTAGTTGAATCTCCTGTAGTGGAACAAGAGTAATAACATATGTCGGGAAGGCATGCATCTCAACATTGTGAATATGTTGAGTGGGATTATTATTGGGATTGGGCACTAATTGTAATAGTAATAATGTCAGTCTTGGGGAGCTTGTAATATGATATTGTTGTGGTTGTTGTTGTGGAATAGGAGGTAAAGGTGGTGGAACAAAAACTAACAGAAGATGAAAAATGTTTGATGAAAACTAAGGGTAAGGATGATTGGACATAGGGACAGGTGGAGCTTGAGGGTTTCCTTGGTTATGCCCTCCCCTCTATCCTTGAAGCCAAGAATGTTGGTACTGTGCAGACCATTTTTTCCAACTTGGCGAGTTCCACTGTTGTGGTTGTTGATAATAGGGTGGAACTTGGGGTTGTAGATCCGGGTATGTAGGCTAGTTTCTAGGCTTCCATCACCTCCTAGGTGCATAAGAGGATTCCCCAGGATCCCCACTCCTATAGATGGCTAACAAACCGAGAAATAATGGACATTTCTCAGTTGAATGGTTTTTTGTACAGAGGCCACAAACTGAAATGTTATCTAATGGGCATTCCCTATAGGAATGCTTCCTCCTGCATCTTGGGCAATATATGTTCATTGCTACATTTTCCTCCTCCTGTTTCTTTTTAATTTTTAGGGTGTCCAACTGGGAACCTATTGTGCTTAAGATGTATGTCTTGAAGTTTTCTAAAAGGTTCCCTATCTCTACTCTCATGATTCCACCTGAACTAACTAGTTTTAAGTTTCTATTATAAGGGTCCCGAACATTCTTTCCTATTTTAGTTCTACTCCTCGAGTAATTCTTACACATTTCACAGATTTCGAAAAATCGTTTATGGGAGATGTCACCTGATTCCATCGGGTTAAGTATCTCTAGGTATTCCTCTAAAATTCCCTTAAGGAAAAGAGCCCTAATTGCATCATCTGGAAGGTCATGATATTTTGATTTCTAGGAGATATAACCAAACCGTTCCATATAATCCTTGAGGGTCTCGTCTTCTAACTGTTTGATTTTAAATATGTCATTACGAGACTCATTTGTCTTGCAGTAGTCTTGGTACTTCTTAAGAAAGATATCTTTCATGGCTTCCCAAGACCTAATATTGGATTCTCCCAACCCCATGAACCATCTTAGTGCAGAGTCCTTGAGGGTGGTAGGAAAGAGTTTTAGTTTCTGGTCATGTAGTAAGTAGTTGTAGCTTCTACATAAGATGTCAAACTCAAATAGGAAGGTATCTAGATATTCACTGCTTTTACCATAAAAGGTGGGCAGTGATGAGAGGGGAATATTTTTCATATTGACATTTGGGGTGGTGTCCAAACTTGGAAACCCGAAGGTAGTTTCGGTTTTGTTTCCATCTTCTTCTTCCTCCCTGTGTCTTACATTCTTATGATCCCCCTAATCATGCATACTGGTTTGGTTTCCAAAAAGAGAGTACCTAGGTGGTTTTATCTTTGAAGAGAACAAGGTTTCCCTTTGATGAAAAGGTCTTCCTACTGATTGGATGTCTGGGACTCTACTCGATCTGGTTGAGATTATTGGTGCTAAAGTTTCTGTGTCAATTTGAGAGACAATTATGTTGGATGAACTATCAAACAAAGTATTCACCTGTTCAGGGCCTACGCTATCTTCAAAGTTAGGATCTCCTGATGGTGATAAGAAAACAAAGGCTGAATTGTTTGGTTTTGTGGAAGGCTCGAGTGGTCTTTCCTCTTGTCCCATTACTACTGATGCTTCATTTTTTTTTTCTATAGTGCTCCTTGCCTTAGTATCTTCAGAGACTACTTTATCTCTTTGGGTTGAGATAGTTCTTGTTTTTCGATATCAGTCTGCGAAATTTATGAGTGGAACGTTCCTTCCCCCAAAAAGTTCGGAAGGAACCTTGGTTGAAAGGTATGATTTAGATTTAATGTATCTACATTTTGGGTCCCTAGGTCTGTTCATGAAAGTAAACAAAGTGAAAAAGAAAAACTACCATTGGGTTTGGGGGAACCTGCTATAGAAGATGTGCAGGTTCTTACCTCTCATCTTAAAGTTCCCCCTCCACCAAACTAATTCTAAGGTTTAGAAATGATCTAATTCCTACCTTGAGACAACTCCCCGGCAATAGCACCAAAAATAATGGGTATTCTATGTGCACTAAAAAACACTAAAAACCCTCAATTAAACTGTCAACCCGGAGTATGTAAACTTAGAGTTGTAGCACTATATGTGCCAAGGCAGAAAGGCTAGAGGTAGTATCGTCTAACTAAGGAAACGGGATATTGAAGGGCTAATCTACTCAAGCAAAGACTACTAATGATCAAACCCTACTAAGAAACTTAAACTATGTACCCTAAGTAACCTTTGAACAAAGGATCGATGGATAGTTCTAAGAAATCAAATGAAAACCCTACTTAAAGAAAATTAACTTAATCATGAAAATAAGCAAAATCAAACTATCTACCTAATAAGCAATAACAACAACAAACTAATTTAATTAACCTATTCAAATTCAATAAGCAACTATCCTATGAAAGCAAGTAAATAAACAAGCAACCACCCTATCAAAGCAAAATAGGCAAGCAAGAAACTACCCTATTAAAGCAAGTAAACAAGCAAACAAACAACTGACTAACCTATGATAACTTCTACAACAAGTAAACTAATCAAAATTACTCAATACGCAACTAATCAAACTAATAAGCAAGTGAACTCTATTCTTAAATTAAATTTCACAAGTGTCCCCCCCAGCAAGTCATGGTTACTCTTCAAAGATGAACCACGAGCTCAACAACACGAATTCAACATTATAACAAGAAATGTAGTTTTACACAGTCTTAGCAAAATGTGTCTGAAAATAGCAAAACATAGATGAACTGTCTTTTTGTCTCTAACACTATATGTCTAACCATTGAGGTGGTATTTATAGATTTACAAGTTGATAGGTCGACCACTGGAAGGGTCGACCTTCTCTAAAAACAACAAATTGCATTCAATGCGTCCTAACTATTGGTGGCTTCTAGAAACAAGGCGAGCCAATAATCGCCTAGCATAACCCAAATTGAGTTGTCAGAAGCTCAGTAGTTGGAGGCCACGAGCACAAGAAAAACCCATGTCTCTGATTCACCCATCGTTGGTCACCGATATGATAACTGCCAAATCTCCCATGGTTTTAGTGCAGGATGGAGTGTCAGATGGAGTACCAGACTGAGTGTCAGATGGAGTACCAGATGGAGTGCCAAATGCAAAAACAAGCTACGATTTTTCCCTGTGACACACATAACATGAATTAGTTTCCTGAAATCATTAAAAAATGTTGAATTACACTCAAAACCATCATAAAACATGAATCATGCATACCTAGTATGAATCATGGCATTTTAACACAAAAACTCTTCAAAACTCTTCAAAACAGGAAAATACATATACACATTTGGTCAAAAAGGATCTAATCAGCATCATTATATTAACCATATCACGGGCCCAACAATATCCTCCTTCCAGTTGTAGCTAGAGAAATGGGAAGTTGGTTCTCCCAATGAATGTATTCTTGACAATACATAAGAACACATTATGTGGTTTTCTCCCATTTGGGTTTCCACACAAATCCTGGTGTACTTTATATTTGATGTGATGTTGTTGATGTGATGTTTCTTTTGTTTATATGTTCATGATATATTGAATGCAATCATAGATGATACATTGATGATATATTGTTGTTAAGATTTAATTTTATATATTATGGTTAAAAGTGGTAAAAGTGCTCATACTGATTCACCCCCCCCATCAGTATTCCAATAAAATTGGATGAGGCGGAGTGCACCTTGGTGACTTGTGAATGGTTGTGTGATGACTTAGATATCCGATGGGGGTCGTTGGTTGAGGTTGGAAGAAGTATTGATGCAAACATGCCTAATGCGTGGAATTTATTTGAGGTGACTCATTCTACTTGGAGTGATTTGGATAGTTCGTTGGGACATTTGAGGAGTGTAGGCATGTTGGCCACACTCATCACAAATGTTGATTTGTGAAGAGGTGACTTGAAAAAGGAGGTGAGTTGAGGACTTTCCTTCATTTGGAGGATTGTGTGGACAGGAAGATTATAGCATGAAGAAATTAATTGGACATGGGTGCTTCTCTTTCTTTGGGAAAGATGGTTGAGGGTGAATTCTAACCATTCCAAGTCATAGAGAGGAATATGCATCAACATGGATTGGTGATGAAGTAGTGCGGAAAAGGCAGTCTAGATGTGCAGTTCTTGGTGTAGAGATTGACTACCTATGCCATGAGGAGGACAATGGAGTCAATTTTTCATAGAAGAATTTGTTTCTAGGTGACTTAATAGTGAAACGAGGTGAGGGGAGACCTTGCATTGGTATAAGCTCATTGTGCAAATGGATCAAATTGTGAAAGGAAATGACTAGTTTGTGCATGAGGGTGTGTAGAATCAAGAAGTGTGACAGTTGGACTAACCATTCAACTAGTTCAGTACTTGGGATAAAACAACCATATCACAAGGGGTTCAAGAGTACAAACACGCAAATGGGTTCAAAGTGTAGCACTTAAAAATTGTGGAGGATTTTCTTGATGAAGACTGCACAATGGCAGTAGTAGTGAGGCAAGGATGAACACTTTACCTAGTCTTTAGAGTTGGACATAGTGGCAAAGGTGTGACAGAAAATACTAAGTTTGGGCATGGAGATGCACATTTCAAGAGCTGGATGTGACATTTGGACTAGCTACCCAACTAGTGTAGAACTTGAGGTGATATAATTGTGTAGATACATGAGTTGGTTGAAGTATGGGTGTAGTAGAAAGATCATAAGAATTCAACACTTAGGAGAAATTTTGAAGTGAAGTGGGAAACATTTAAATGTAACAAGGAATGACGGCAACAACAAAACTGAAAAAGAACAAGGAAACAACATCACAGTGAGAGAGTGTACCAAATTTGGGAAAATTTCATCCATAGAGTTGGGTGAAGTGACCGCATTGACTCAGGAAGCAGATTGTGTGAAGTTGGGTGTAGTACAGTTTGGTTTGTGGAAACTTGGGGTTTCCACTTCACAAAAAAACTTGGATTTTCTACTTTGGTAGAATGTTGCGTTTCTGATTTGCATGAAACTTGGGGTTTATAGAAGACTTAGTTGTAGTGGAGGCATGAGTTTGGGCAGAGACTTGGAAATCATAGATTTTTTAGATGTTGTTAGGGATGCCAATGACTTGAGGTGGGGGAGGATGTAAGGTCTTCATCTAGATGGGTGCAGAGACCTTCACCCAAGTCCTTAAGGAGATGGAACTTGGGGTTGCTCTGACAGCCAGGTTGGGCAAGTGGACACCTTGGGCATGCAAAGGCACTAAGGGGATTTCCCAAAAACGAAGCAACCAAGAGATTGGGGTGTGCTAGCATGAGGTGCACACCAATGTTGGGCGTGCCAATCCAAAGGGGTACGATGGTTAATGAGAACATGGGTTCATATGGGTGACCGGGTCAATGAAGGGGTGCGATGATTCAATTGGAAATGGGTTCATGAAGGGGCACGGCACCCTTAAAGGATGCAAAGGTTCATGATGGTGACCTTTGGAGAGCCTATAAGAGAACAAGGACGCATAAAAAAGGAAGGTAAGTTTTGGAAAGACAAGGAGAGAAAGAGAGTTCTACGATTCTGAGGTAGACGAAGAGGAGGAGCTCCCTCAAGGAGAAAATTCGTTCCACTTGGGAGGACTTGTGTTGCATTGAGTTGGATTCATTGGACAGTTTTGAGAAAACTTCTCTTCGGTTGATTTTGGTGAATTATGGAAACACAAGTTTGTTGGAGGCATGTGTGAGGTATAACCAAAATCAGTGAAGTCTATGGACACGGAGAGAGAAAGTCTACAGAAATGAAGAGATAACAAGTATACAATTGGAGGCATGTTTGAGGTGCACCATAGGTGGCTACAAATATGGTTGAGAAAGAGAGTATTTGTGACGATCTGTGTATGAGTGTCTTGGTGAGGTGAGGTGAGGTGATTCGTTTGACTCTTCCCTATTGTAAATAGAGTCGGATGTGCTCATGTTGCAACTTTTTCGAAATAACAAATACTTTGCTGGGTATTAGGCATGGTTTGTGTCGCCTACACTATATCTCTATTTTTCTTTCATTTGTTCCACAATTCTCTTGGTTTCTAATGGATGTATGATTATATATGACTAAGAGTTAAAGAAGTTAACAAATTTCTAAGTATATTGTTGGATTACTGAGAGAGGGGGTGAATTGGTAATGTGCAATTATAGTACTTTTAACCACATTTTATTCTTCAAAAGTATTCATCATTTTATCATTAGCATTCAATATATCATCAACAGTATAATCATAAACAACATCACATCACAATAGATACATAGTACAACATAATTTACATGGAAACCAAAACGGGAGAAAACCACGAAAATATTTTCTTATATATCAAAAGATTACATTCATTGGAAGCATGAACTTCTGATTCTCTAGCTACAACTGGAAGGAGGTTCCAACCCCCTATTCTCTGGATCCAACCTAAAGGAAGCTACAAATCCTTGAATTCTCTGTCTCCAACCAGAAGGAGGCTACAACCCCCTAAGTTCTCTGGCTGATCTAGGTGGATATCGATGGCCACCCACCTATTCCATCTCGCTCACATGCAACTTTCATCAATGGAAGTTATTTCCTAGATTTTTGAGTCCTAAACTTTTGGGGTCATTTTGAGGACCTAAACAATATTTTAGGGCTCTCCATAGTATAATTGTGGATGTATTTAGAGTTTTATGGAATAATGTGTAGTCCTCTTATAGACCTTTCCAACAAGCTATCGCTCTCTTAAAATGAAGATCGTATGAAAAAGTTACGAACCCGAGAAGTTGTTGTACCAACTTACCCCATCGGGGCCCACATGACTTTTGGCGCTTCATCTCCACATTGGAGTCACAAACCTTTTTTATTTTAATATTTTGGGGGATTGGTTTTTGGATGTTTAGGTTTTTTCCATTTATTTTAAAAATGCCTTTCGAGCCTCATTGTAATCATCTTCTTGCAAATGAGCATAGCCATCACATCTCTTCTTAGAGATAAACTGCCACCATTCTAGCGAGTCTTTCACTCTGTAATTTTACAGTTTTGTACATTTCACTCATTAAAGGAAATTGTATATTATTGTATATTTGTTCCTCTTGTTATATATATATATATATATATATATATATATGATATATCTCTATTATATTATTAGATCTCTTGAAATATATCGGTATATTTCTTTTTATATCTCCTCTCTCATTTCGTGCTCAAAATAATCTGTATCAGTGGTATCAGAGTAGGTTGCTCTTGGTCTTTCTTCAGTGCATGTCTCCAATGAGGTCTGAGTATAGAGATTTGGGTCTCGATCTTGTATCTCTTGAGGAAAATTACTCTCGCACGCCCAAGAAACCCTCCATGGTGGAAGAAAAGAAAAACAATGAAGAAAAAGATTTTATTAATCTGTTGTTGGAGTAAGCTCTCATGACAGAGCGATGAAATGATGGAGAATTTTTCCCAAATTTTTCAATGCCTACCTATAACAACATATGCGTCTTCATCAAGCAGCCACTTTGGAGGCACCGCTCCTTTCAAGGTATGAATTAATTTCTATATTCCCGTATTTGAAGGTCAAATAGATGCAAATGCTCTAGAAAAATGGTTAAATCTGCTAGAAGGTTAGTTATCTGTGCATAATTTTTTCGACAAGGAAAATATCACCTTCACACTCCTTAAGGTTATCCCCCATGTCAAACATTGGTGGGAAACTTACTATAAGAAAATTTCTACAGAGGAGTCTGGAATGTTCAAGGTCGAACCCACTTGGGGATATTTCATAGATGTCATCAAGGAACAATATTACCCTATTGGAAATTATGAAGACTAATACATGACATGGACCACACTGCGTCAAGAGAGGGGCAAAGTAGTGTCAAAGTTCACCAATACCTTCCATACCTTGCGCACCAAGCTAGGTATAAAATATTTTGAGTGTCATTTGGTTATGAAATATTGTGGGGCTCTACACAAGTACATCATAACCAAAAAGGATTTTTTGGACATCTCATCATTGGGATCTACTTATCGACATGTTTTCAAAATCAAGTAGAAATTTAAGAACCAGAACAAACTGGAGTTTGGGTCTGCAAATACGCAACAACCAAAGTATGATAAAGACGACCCTAACAAACAACCTCCCAAAAACCAGTCCAAGATATAGGAAAAAAAGGGTAAGGGAAAGAAAAATAATAACACTGGAAAGTGGTGCGATTTACACAAAATCCCCTAGCACAACACTGATGAGTGTCGCTCAAAAAAATCATTGGTGACCGAGATCAAAGATAAAGAGCCAAACCTGGATTCATAATCTGATTTAGAAAATAATGGAAGGAGATAGATCATTGATGCAGACCCCACTACCACTGTTGAAACCACAACAATCCAACCAGAAACACCAATAGATACTGAAGAGGGGGAACGCCTCTTCCATTAACAGATGTGGGTGAAGGGGATCCAGTTGCATTTCATTTTTTATAGTAGAAGCCAAAATAAGCTAATCTCAGTGGAGGTCATCAAATAGTTCGGATTTCCAACAACACCACACCCATAGCCATACAACATCAGGTGGCTTCACCAAGGATGAGATATCTTTGTTAGCCAAAAGTGTCTCCTTTCCTATGGAATCAATCCCTTCAAGGATGAGGTATTGTATTATGTTTCCACATTGGATGTCTGCGATGTTATTTTGGGCCAAACATATATGTGAAAGCACCATGTTTTTTATGAGTCTCAACCCCGTAGTGTCATTTTTACTCTGGGGGATAATCTCTACAGGATACCAGAGGTAGTTCCGACTACTTTTTCAACACCAAAGTGCAACAAAGTTTTCTCTCATATGAAAAAGTTTAGCTTCTTCGTGATTCAGGTAGGAAGTGAATAAAAGGACACTATGACCTCTACATCCTTAGTTCAAACCCCCTCTATCCAACAGAAGTAGGTTAGAAAAATTGAACAAAACCCAAAGATTACCTCTGCACATAGTCAGACTGGTTAAAAAGGTCCAATCTCTCCAACATTAGGTTCACGACATCCTTCCACAATCCAAGCAGTGCAACATCTCTAGTAAGGCAAGTGGTTCACTAAGATTCATATTCAGCATATGCTTTCCCATCTCCCCTAGAAATTCAACGCACTGGAGACCATTGCTTCCTAAGGAGAAAGGATTGATCTATATGGATATTGGTGGCCACCCACCTATTCCAAATGGCTCACATGCATCTTTCATCATTGGCAGTTATTTCCTATATTTTCGAGTCCTAAACTTACGGGGTCATTTTGAGGCCCTAAACAACATTTTTAGGGCTCACCATAGTCAAAATGTAGAAGGAGTCAGAGTTTGATGGAATAATGTGTATTCCTCGAATAGAAATTTCCAATGGTCTATTGTGCACCTAAAACAAAGATCGTATGAAAAATTTATGGCCTCGGGAAGTTGTTGTACCAACTTACCCCATCGGGGCCCACATGACTTTTGGTGCTTCATATACACATTGGGGCAACAAACCTTTTGGATTTTCATATTTTGGGGGATAAGTTTTTGGATGTTTAGGGTTTTTCCATTTATTTTAAAAAGGCCTTTCGAGCCTCATTGTAATCATCTTCTTGTGAATGACCGTAGCCGTCACATCTCTTCTCAAAGATAAGCTCCCACCATTCTAGAGAGTCTTTCACTTTGTAATTTTACGATTCTGTACATTTCACTCATTAATAGAAATTGTGTGTTATTGTATATATATGCCTCTTGTTATATATATGATATATCTGTGTTATATTGTTGGATCTCTTGCAATATATCAATATATTTCTTTATTATATCTCCTCTCTCATTTCGTGCTCAAAATAATCTGGATCACCGACTCCAACCAAAAGGTGGATACAACCACCTTTCCTTACCCCATCCAACCACCCTGTAATATAAATGTAGACCAATTGTCACTATCAAATTATATGACACTATCACTGCCACTACCAATATCATTGTCACTCTATCTCTGTCACTATCACTATCACAACTCTGTCATTGTCTCATCAACCTGTATCTTCTCATCAACCAACTAAACATGTACCATACCATGCATCAAGTGTATACCAATATACATACTATCTCATACATCAATCATGAAACAAGAGATACATCAACAATTAATAATGAATCATGAACTAGAGCATCAACCATGTACAACATGTGCCATATACCATATCATCAACCATATGTAGATATGTACCATATCATCAATGAAGTATCTCAAAGAACCAACACATTCCCCTCATGCATATGCCACCATACACCATGAATATTCCTCAACCATATACAATCAACTCAAATATAAGAACCATGTGACATTGTGTTGAACCATATATAAGAGTGATCCTCACTCTACCAAGCAACCAAGATATACCATATCCAAACACCTAAAACCCCATATTAAGTATGCCTCAAGCATACACCATATCATGACAAGAATAAACCATAAAAACAATTACACAACTATACCAATACCTCTGTAGTTGACCTGAAACAGTGAGATGTTGACTTGCAACCTTCCTTTCAGATTCTAGAGACCTGGTACCAACATCTACTCAAATTTTCATCAGCTTTTCACATCTACGAGACTTTCTCTTCTATAGCCCATGTATATGCACCCTTTTCTCCACTATATCCCACATACATACACTCCATTTCTGACCTGCAACCCGCGTATACCTTAGAAACTAGGGTTTTCTACAACCCTGAAACTTTCATCGTCGACCTCCCTCTGCTACCTCATAAAATGACGCTACATCCTTAGGGAAAAGATCACTAAATCACAAGAAATATATGCAATGGATAAGTGTATGAATGTACTTGTGAATGACTCCTTGGGGTGCTTATATACTTGTTCTAGGTAACTCCTCTCCTTAATTTAGGGCTTGTAGGATTTTCTTGTTACAACAAATTTACCCCTTTGAACAAGAATTATAATAGACTAGGGGATTCTTGTCCACTCTTCGGGGGTTCCAACTTTACAATACCATATCTCCCTAACCAGAGGAACCACGTGGAATTACACATATCACTGAAAATATCACAATGAGTACTATCCATCTATGAGGGTCTTTCCTAAATTCACAGTGTTGTTTATATACATATTCTTCATTCATCTTCAGGTACCAAAAACACACCATCGGGGCTACCGTAATTCTTCAAGGCTTGAAATCAATCTATATGATCACTCTCCAAGGGTTGACATCAATGGAAACTAACTTTCCAAACCAACTTTCCAAAAATCCCCCCTTTTGGCATTGATGGAAACACTATGCATGGCAAGCTTTTTTCTCATGCTCCCCCTGTGACCATCGCTCCCCCTGTGACCATCGCTCCCCCTGTCTCCATGCTTATTTCTCTCCATCTACATGAATTTCTCTTTATCTCTCCCCATTTGACATGAATGGAAAAGGGTAATACTCCTCTTAAGGATTCCCCCCTTATCTACAGGCCTCTTCTAACTCTACTGACCTTTCTCTTCATGGTTCTTCCTCATGTAACTCTGTGATGTATATGAAATAGATTCAAAATAATTCTTTACTTGAACTCTTTGAGACTTTTTTTTCTCTCTCCCTATCTTGTTAAGTTTGATTCCATGTGGATCAGTGTGGGGAAGAAACTATTCCAAGTTTCTATCATAGATACTCAAAACATTCCCTTGCAAGCAGTTTGGTGAAGATATCTGCAATCTGCTCTTTTTTCTCGATATACTATAGCTTGATGCTCTTCTATGTAGCTTGTTCCTGTAAGAAATGATACTTGATCATAATGTGCTTCAGCTTAGAGTGTATCACTATATTCTTCAAAATATTGATGGCATTGGTGTTGTTACAAAGTATTGAAATGGGACCATGATACTTTAATTTCATATCCTGCAAAGTTTTCTTCATCCAAAGAACCCGAGTACAACATGACACTGCTGCAATTTATTTTTCTTCTGTTGTGGAAAACAATATTGATGATTGTTTATTTCTTAACCATGATACCAGGAACTCACCCAAGTAGAAAGTTGCTCCACTTGTACTTCTTCTATCATCAATGAAACCTGTCCAATCTGCATTTGTGTAGGAAATAAGAGTTAGATCCTTCCCTTTTGGATACCATAAACCAAATTCTTATGTACCTTTGAGATATTTGAATATCCTCTTTACTGCCAAAACATGGGATTCCTTTGTTTTTGCATGAAACCTTGCAACATACCCAACTTCCTGCATCACGTACGATCTAGAAGCTATCACAGAAAGTAATCTACCAATCATCAATTTGTACTTTCTTTGATCTTCATCCCTGGAATCATCATCCTGACTTAACATGAAACTTGTCTACATAGGAGTACTGACTGGTTTGCAATTTGTCATTCCAAACTTCTTCAAAATTTATCTGATATAATTTTCCTGAGAAATGAAGATACCTTTGTTTCTTTGACATATATGTAGTCCTAAAAAGAAGGTTAACTCACCAAGCAAGGACATCTCAAACTAGTGTTGCATGTCTTTGGAAAATTTTTGACTCATCCTTTCATTGTCACTTCC
This sequence comes from Picea engelmannii, assembly GCA_009831015.1. NCBI lineage: Eukaryota > Viridiplantae > Streptophyta > Pinopsida > Pinales > Pinaceae > Picea > Picea engelmannii. Next base: position 595,210 of record ML779500.1, on the reverse strand, counting down.
AAAGATAATATCATCTACATAGACTTAAATAATCAATATACTATCTTGATCCACCTTTATGTAGAGATTGATGTCTTCATTTTCTTTCCTGAACCCCTATTGTTGTAAATATTTGTTCAGTCTTGAATACCATACTCTAGGGGCCTGTTTGAGACCATATAAAGTTTTCTTCAATATGAAAACATAACTTTCTTTCTCTGATAACTGAAATCCTTATGGCTACTCAATGTAGACTTATTCCTCTATATCTTCGTTTAGGAATGTTGATTTCACGTCCATCTGACACACTTTAATATTCTTGGAGCATGCATAAGCTAGTATTAGTATGTTTGTTTCTATCATGTAAATTGGGGTAAACGTATCTTCAAAATATATACCTTCAACTTGAGAGTATCCTTTGCATACCAATATTTATTTGTTCTTGGTAATCTATCCATCCTCGTTCAATTTGTTCCTGAAGACCCACTTTGTACCGATGACATTCTTTTTATTTGGTCTTGGAACCAATTCCCATGTGTCATTCTTATCTATATGATCTAACTCTTCATCCATGGCCTTGACCCAATGTTCATCTTTGTTGGATTCTTCAAAAATGTTTGGCTCAACTGTAGACAATAGTGCTAGATGTTGTTTTTCTGGTGAACATATTCTTGTTCTGGTTTCAACTCCTACACCTTTATTTCCAATAATCTGATCTGATGGATGATTCTTTTGCACTTGTTTGTTGGGTGTCTTTGGAGGTACTTGAATATCCTATTGTTCTTGATCTGCTTCTGGCTACTCTTCTTCTTCATTTGATTCTTCATCTACTTCTTCTTCTTTCAAATATTCTTCGTGATCTAGTTCCACTGAATATTTTCTGTAAAAAATTTCAATACAAATTAAGTATTTCTTGGATTCTCCTGATCTAACAATTATATACCATTGTTAAATATAGAATGGCTTCTACTAATATTCTTTCGGAAATTAAACCATGATCACAAAGTGAAATATCAAGAAAACATAACACAAAAGTTTTTCCGAGAAAGCGTAAAGCTAAAAAACCCACTATCATATATTATGTATATCATGGATCATGAAACAATATCATACAAAACTATAATCCAAGAGATCTCATTACAATACAATCGTCTCACACTGTCATACAAAAATTGACAAATTCATGTGCCAATATTCTGTCTCCAGACAACCTACCTCCTCTGCACAATCCCTGCAATTAGAATTTTCACAATGAATTCGAATTGCCTAGTTTGCACATGCTCATGAGCATATACACTGCATGTGTGATTGCATGAGTGCACTTCACTCAAATCACAGTTGATAGCCAAACTATCCCTTTCACATGTTATCTCAACTAGGTCTCCACTGGATCTGACATGCATGTAGTTAACCGTGGTGAATCTTCAGTTGCATGTGAGTTCATTGATTTGAATTAATTAATAATTAATTCATTGAACTCTCACTAGTGTAAGTTTAGTTACAACTAGTACAACTGGGCTTAACTCACTTGACTGAGTTAAACTACTTCACAACTCTCATAACTACACTTATAACTCTATTACAACTTCAAGTCACCTCCATGTCTTACCAGTCAACCTTTGAACTCAAATTTCCCATAGTTAACTGATTTTCCATTTCAATTAATTATTTCAAGTAATTATGAGATAATAGATTAATATTTATTGTCCAATTTATTTAAGGGAAAAGTAAATTAGACACATGTTTCTTGTTGAATTTTCAACACTCCCTCTCAACAATAAAGGGATTATCCTTCACCCCAATCCTGTCTCTATGATATTCGAATTTGCTCCTGGTGAGCGCCTTCGTCAGAATGTCTGCATCATGATCTTCCGTTGCACACAATATATGAGATGATGATACCAGATATCTATATGCATAGATCTATCATGAAACACAGGATTAATCGAGAGTTTAATGCAACTCTGATTATCACAATAAATCACTATCAGATCTAAATGAAAACCAAACAAACCAACCAAGATTTTTCTCATCCAGATAGCCTCACATGTAGCTTGACTCGCTGCCATGTATTCTGATTTTTCTGAACTGAGTGCCACAGATCTTTGTTTCCTGTTGTACCAAGAAACAGTTGTAGATCTGATTCTAAAGATCCCCCCTGATGTGCTTTTTCTATCCTTTGGGTTGCCCACCCAATTTTCATTCGTGAAGCCATGAAACTTCACCTCATCCATTTGTTTGTACCATAATCCATACTCAGATGTGACCTTTAGATATCTCATCACATGCTTACCCACCTTCCAAAAGAGTTTGGTAGGCTTAAAAATCACTTGACTTAGTTGGTTAACCGCATAGCAAATGTCTGGTTTCGTATTCACTAAATACATTAGCAAACCCACTAACTGTCGATAGATAGTAGCATCCACTACCTCTCGAGTAGTAGCATCCTCTTTCCTCTAGTTTCTTGGAAGAGGAGTATCCATGGGTTTGCAGCCCTCCATGTGGAACTTACCCAGTATCTCCCTTGCATACTTTCCTTCATACACAAAAAATTCACCATCTCGCTGTCATATTTCCAATCCAAGGAAATAATGAAGAAGGCCCAAATCCTTCATCTCGAACTCCTTTGCAAGGTCATCCTTGCATGAATGTATCAGTTGCTCATCACCAGTCAGTATTAAATCATCAACATAAAGAACAATGATTAAAATATTACCCTCCACCACAATTTGGTATAGGCTTGCATCCGCTTCACTTTTGGTGAAGCCCAATCCGGTGAAATAGTTGTCTATCCGAGTGTACCAAGCATAGGGTGCTTGATTCATCCCATACAACGCTCTCTTGAGTCTACACACATGTGACTCCCTGTCAAAGGTATCAAAACCTTCTGGCTACTCAATGTACACTTCTTCCTCAATGATCCTGTTGAGGAACACAGTTTTACATCCATCTGATGAATGTGTCAGCCCATCTGCGCTGAGAGTGCAAGGATGGATCTTATGGAAGAGTACCTTGCGACAGGTGAAAAGGTCTCATCATAATCTATCCCCTCAATCTGTGAGAAGCCCCGGGCCAAAAACCTGGACTTTTATTTATTCACACTCCCATCAACAACTTGCTTTACCTTGTAGATCCATCTCGAACCTACCACTGATTTGTCAATCGGTCTTGGGACAATTTCCCATGCATTGTTTTTTACAATGGAGTCATACTCCTCTACCATAGCATCAACCCAAGTGGGATCCTGCACTGCTTCCTGAAAGGAACATGGTTCAGTCACAATACATTTTCTCATGATATCCATGTATCCAACAAATTGATCAGGATATTGTCTCTGTCTGCGCTGTGATGTAGGTGCTCCTACATTCTGTGTTGCATCTAGTCTCAATCTATCAGCTTCTGTGGTACACTTTCTGTCATTTCTGATGGATGGATCTATTTGAGTGGTTTCCTCCACTCCATGAACCTCCTCATGTGGTTGATCCACATCTTGAGACTCATCTTTGGGAACCAGCAGTTCCTCCTCTGCATGCAAGTCTAGCTCCCTCTCAAGTGACAACCGCATGGCTTTCCCTTCATCGAATTTTATATTCCATCTCATAAAAGTCATCTTACTGTTCGAAAAATACATATGATAATTATGGGGTGTTTCTGTGTACCCCACAAATATCCCAACTTTAGCAGTCGGTTCCAGCTTCTTCCTGGAATCCTTGGTCACATGCACATAAACAAATGAGCCAAAAAATTTAAAATGAGAAACATCAAGTTTCTTACCAGTGAAAGCTTCTTTAGGTGTACTCATGCCAAGTACTCTATGAGGACAATGGTTTTGCACATAAACCACAGTATTGCATGCTTCTGCCCACAAATGCATTGGTAGGCCCTGATCATGCAACATCGCTCGTGCTACACCCACGATCGTTATGTTATTTCTCTCCATGACCCCATTTTGTTGTGGGTTATGAGGCGCTATGAGTTCTCTTCGAATTCCTTCTTTGCTACAGAAGTCTTTGAATTCATTAGAGATGTATTCTCCACCATTATCGCTCCTCAGAGCTTTCACTTTCTTCCCCGACTCTTTCTCCATCAATGCCTTAAACTCACAGAACTTTGAGAATGTTTGATCCTTATTCTGCATGAAGAAGATCCAACATTTACGAGAAAATTCATCAACAAAAATAACATAATACCTATGTTTTTCTATTGAAGCAACCGAGAATGGTCCACACACATCTGTGTGAATTCTCTCCAGGATCACCAAAGCACGGTTCTCCTTTTCATGAAAGGTGGACTTTACATACTTCCCCAAGGTGCACCCCTTTCACTGATCTAACTGAGCAAGTGTTCCCATTGGAAGTCCAGTAGATATTTGTTACATGATCTTCAAGGATCCATGATGAAGATGGCCCAATCGCCTGTGCCATAATGCACCCTCATCCCAACTCACCATTTTTTTTGCCTTGCCCATCATGGCACCGTAGCCATCTACCTCCAGCATGTAGAGATTCTTAACTCGAATCCCTATCTTCTTGACTTGACCCGCTTCTTTATGTCACAGGTAGGATTTTCCACTGCTGAAAGTAACGTCATAGCCTTTGTCCTCCAACATTGCAACCGAGACAAAGTTTTTCTTCAGACCTGGAACATGCACAAAAATTTTCAATTGAAATGGTTTACCTAACTCCCTCTGAAAGGTAATGGTACCAATACTAGTCGCACTATATCATCCATCGTCACCCATCTCTATATGCATTCTGAGATCTTTCTCCTCAATTCAATGAAAGACTCTTTATCTCCCGTCATGTGGTAGGAAGCGCCACTATCCAAATACCACACCGATCCTGATGCACTTGAATCCATGCATGCTCTCAAAGAGAAGTCAACTTCAAATTGCGAGACAAGAGCCTCACCAATTGCAGCTCCAACAACCATCTTGTTCTTCCTCTTCTGCAAACAATTAGTAGCAAGATTCCCATGTTCATGACAGTGAAAACACTTCACTTTGGACAAATCCAGCTTCTTGACTTTATACTTAGATTTTGAATGGAATTTCTTCCCCTTTCCTTTCCTTGCCTTAGTAGCCAAAGCACAATCCTCTTCATCATCACGCTTTGATGAAGATCCATCTCTGGTGTTCCGCCTGAACTCCTCCTACACTAGATCCAACCATAGTCCTTCCCAATCTGACAATTTTTCCCTTCCATTGACAGAGTCTTGATAACTATGCCAACTCTTGGGAATTCCTAGGAGAGCCAATCTCACCAAATCAACAGCAACGACTGTTATTCCCACACTTCCAAGCGCATCCTGACATTAGACAAACTTCGTGAGATATTTTGGAATGGAGTCACCCTTCTCCATCTTGATCTTCCTGAGTTTATCTTTGAGTGCCAATTTCCTATGGTCGTTGTTGTTTTGGAACAGATCCATCAAAACCTTCCACATTGCATGTGGTGTGGTTTTCCCATGGAGACTTGAGACAATGTGGTCTCGTACTCCTTCCAACAATATCCTCCTCGCCTTTTCCACTTTCTTTTGCCATGCATCAAGATTTGTAGTGTCTGTAGCAATTGGCTTAGGAACATCTCTGTCAATGAATTCCTTCAAGCCATTGTCTTCGAGTACTACCTCCATCCTATCCTTCCAAGAAATGTAGTTAGAGTTTCCTTCAAGTGCATACTCTAACCTCAAGCCATTGAAAGCAATTTCGATATTGAATCAACTGTAGCAACAAGAAAGTCCTTCTGCAAATTCGAGTTTTATCCAACCACAAACTCAACTGTTGCAATCCTTCTTGCCCTGAGAGGTTCGCACCTGACTAGTTACTAGCCTGAGGGAAGTTCACACCTCACCTGTGTCTAGCCTGCGAACTCTTTGAGGAAGTTTGCATTGTAATGCACAGTGGGGTGAGGAAGGTTCACACCTCTCCTTTGAGCAGCCTGCAAGAATCTTAAGGGAGGTTCACACCTCTCCTTTGAGTAGGGTGCAAGAATTTCTACTCTCGGAAATGTGCAAAGTTTTCAGTACTATGCCATCGCACCCTGCCAGAGACGAGACCTATGAAAATACTATTATTTTCACACCTCACTTTCGTGGCTCTATGGCTCTGATACCATGTAGAAATTTTCAATAAAAATTAAGTATTTCATGGATTCTCCTGATCTAACAATTATATACCATTGTTAAATACATAATCGCTTCTACTAATATTCTTGCGAAAATTAAACCACGATCACAAAGTGAAATATCAAGAACACATAACACAATTTTTTTTTTGGGAAAGAGTAAAGCTAAAAACCCCACTATCATATATTATGTATATCATGGATCATGAAACAATATCATACAAAACTCTAATCCAAGAGCTCTCAGTACAATACAATCGTCTCACATCATACAAAAATTGACAAATTCATGTGCCAATATTCTATCTCCAGACAACCTGCCTCCTCTGAACAATCCCTGCAATTAGAATTCTCAAAATGAATTCGAATTTCCTAGTTTTCACATGCTCCTGAGCATATCCACTGCATGTGTGATTGCATGAGTGCACTTCACTCAAATCACAACTGATAGCCAAACTGTCCCTTTCACCTGTTATCTCAACTAGGTCTTGATGCAGGAGCATCTACAATGTCATCTTTCCGAGACAGCGCGTGGAGGGAAAAGAACTGACAGCTGGGTAGGGCCAGCACCTATATATTTTTGAAACGTTCAGGAAAGATTGTTGCGCCGCCATTTAGATGGAGGCATTCAAAGCCAAGCACAGATGTAACCTAATGTAGATAAGGAGGCATTAAATATTTTTAATATTGGTAGATAGAAAATTAGCTGTAGATTAGATAGTTTTTACTTCCAGGAGGGAAAACGAATATGGGCACCCTCCTTGTATAATTGAGATTTATTATTCAGCATTAGGAGAAGAGCAGAGGAGAGAGCTTGTGAAGAAACTCCATGTACAGACATTGAATTAATAGGAAAAGCTTGATTCAAATCCATGGATGTGTTTGATCTCTGTGTGTTGTTGATATTATGCCTTTGCATGTTTGCTTCTTTATATGTTTATCTTTTATATGTTGCTTATGTGATTGCATATCAGGTTAGAAACCTGAGAGAATGAGTTCCAATTGTTTCTCTGCTTGAGCCAGGAGATTCCTGCATAGAGTGCAGTTGAATTCCTCCACATAGAGTGCGTCGAGGAGGCTAAGTAGTTGAACCTTTGTTCTCGTTTGCCCAAGGTGAATGGGGATTGTCCAAGTCGTGCAGGTGAGTGCAGGTTGGACGTGAGGCTTAGTAACAAGCCTGGGTAAAGAAATCCCGGAAAGACTTCAACACTTTGAAGGTCCTTGAAGTCGGGCACAGGAAGTGCATGAAAGTTCTCTGAAGGAGTCAGAAGGACGAAAGCTCCGGAGGGACAGTTCCTTGTAAGCATCTCAGGAACAGACCTGGAAGAATGCCTTTGCGTCGCTGTGGGTACAGACCTCGGTGAAGTTCGCACAGGACAAAGATGGCGGAGTGAAGGATTTCCCAAGAGGAAGGGAATCTACGGTTTGAAATCCCCGTGAAGTTCCGCGAAGTCCCGAGGACCGTTAGATCGTGGAGAAGATGCGCGGAAGATAACCCGTGAGCACAGGTGGAGAGGAATCAAAGTCCATCGGGCTTCGGGGTTTCGGCATTCGGGGATTCATAAGGCGAGAGGTTTACCCCTCGTGAAATCGCGAGTCGCGATTCCCCGAAGAAATCTGAGCCGTTGATCCAGACGAGGACACGTGGCGCAGGATCCCTTTGGATCGGGGTTCGGCGTTCGACGTTTCACAGAGCAAGAGTTTTATACTCTTCGAAATCGCGACCGGTGATTTCCCGAGTCAGCTGGAGCCGTCGATCTCCAGGAAGATACGTGGCCACAGATCCTGAGAAGTAGGGATTCGGGGTTTTGCAGGGTCTGTGACCTTGTGCCCCAAGAATAGCGATTTCCCGAATCGCGATTTCCCGACAGTGTGAGTGGGAGACAAGTGTCAAGGGATTAGACCTCCCCACGGGATGTTGACAGGTGGCATCGGAGAATCGAGGTTCGGGGTTTTGTGATGCAAGAGAATTGTGACCGGTGAAAACGCGATCCTGCGATCCCCGATCGCACGAGCAAAGGAGGTGACGTAGCTGAGTGGGACCTCCAGGGCGAGTGGAGGACAGGTGTCATCGGGCTTCGGGTTTTCGGCGTTCGGGGAATCGGAGTTCTCGACGCCAAGGAGTTCTTACATCGTGGATTCGCGATCCGCGAAATCCCAAGGTTGACGTGGCAGTGTGGAACCACGAAGCTCACTAGAGGACAGGTGGCGTGCTGTCAGAGTTCGGGGTTCGGGGTTTTGTGTTGCATAAGACATGCAACAACACTACCGTCGATTTCCCGATAGGGAATTCCCCGATCAAGAAGGACGTGACCATTGACCCTCGGCATTCGGGGTTCGGAGATTTGAACTGCATAAGACCGTGCACACAAGATTCACGATATCGCGAGACCCGAACTCCCGATTTCCGAAGGGTAGATTTTCTCGAAGAGTGTTCTGTGGGTGACAGGAACTCCCGAGGGAAAAAAGGAGTCGTTGACTCTTTGGGTCCGTGAGAAACAGAAGGTCCTGGTGGAGCGACCGGCTTGCTCGGTGAGGGGTCCGTTGCGTCAAAGTGGTATCAGAGCGGGAATACTTTTGCTTCTGAAGCAAAGATAGAAAAGATATAATGCCACCCAGGAGAGAAAGGCAGTCACCTGATCGTGAGGACAGGGACGTGCGAAGAAGGGGTAGGCAAGCAGGGAATCCAGCAGGGAATCCAAAGATGGAACGACAAATACGAGATCTTTCCGAGACAGCGCGTGGAGGGAAAAGAACTGACAGCTGGGTAGGGCCAGCACCTATATATTTTTGAAACGTTCAGGAAAGATTGTTGCGCCTCCATTTAGATGGAGGCATTCAAAGCCAAGCGCAGATGTAACCTAATGTAGATAAGGAGGCATTAAATATTTTTAATATTGGTAGATAGAAAATTAGCTGTAGATTAGACAGTTTTTACTTCCAGGAGGGAAAACGAATATGGGCACCCTCCTTGTATAATTGAGATTTATTATTCAGCATTAGGAGAAGAGCAGAGGAGAGAGCTTGTGAAGAAACTCCATGTACCGACATTGAATTAATAGGAAAAGCTTGATTCAAATCCATGGATGTGTTTGATCTCTGTGTGTTGTTGATATTATGCCTTTACATGTTTGCTTCTTTATATGTTTATCTTTTATATGCTGCTTATGTGATTGCATATCAGGTTAGAAACCTGAGAGAATGGGTTCCAATTGTTTCTCTGCTTGAGCCAGGAGATTCCTGCATAGAGTGCAGTTGAATTCCTGCGCATAGAGTGCGTCGAGGAGGCCAAGTAGCTGAACCTTTGTTCTCGTTTGCCCAAGGTGAATGGGGATTGTCCAAGTCGTGCAGGTGAGTGCAGGTTGGACGCGAGGCTTAGTAACAATCCTGGGTAAAGAAAGCCCGGAAAGACTTCAACACTTTGAAGGTCCTTGAAGTCGGGCAAAGGAAGTGCATGAAAGTTCTCTGAAGGAGTCAGAAGGACGAAAGCTCAGGAGGGACAGTTCCTTGTAAGCATCTCAGGAACAGACCTGGAAGAATGCCTTTGCGTCGCTGTGGGTACAGACCCCAGTGAAGTTCGCAAAGGACAAAGATGGCGGAGTGAAGGAGTTCCCAAGAGGAAGGGAATCTATGGTTTGAAATCCCCGTGAAGTTCCGCGAAGTCCCGAGGACCGTTAGATCGTGGAGAAGATGCGCGGAAGATAACCCGTGAGCACAGGTGGAGAGGAATCAAATTCCATCGGGCTTCGAGGTTTCGGCATTCGGGGATTGATAAGGCGAGAGGTTTACCCCTCGTGAAATCGCGAGTCGCGATTCCCCGAAGAAATCTGAGTCGTTGATCCAGACGAGGACACGTGGCGCAGGATCCCTTTGGATCGAGGTTCGGCGTTCGGCGTTTCACAGAGCAAGAGTTTTATACTCTTCGAAATCGCGACCGGCGATTTCCTGAGTCAGCTGGAGCCGTCGATCTCCAGGAAGATACGTGGCCACAGATCCTGAGAAGTCGGGATTCGGGGTTTTGCAGGGTCTGTGACCTTGTGCCCCAAGAACAGCGATTTCCCGAATCGCGATTTCCCGATAGTGTGAGTGGGAGACAAGTGTCAAGGGATTAGACCTCCCCACGGGATGTTGACAGGTGGCATCGGAGAATCGGGGTTCGGGGTTTTGTGATGCAAGAGAATTGAGACCGGTGAAAATGCGATCCCGCGATCCCCGATCGCACGAGCAAAGGAGGTGACGTAGCTGAGTGGGACCTCCAGGGAAAGTGGAGGACAGGTGTCATCGGGCTTCGGGTTTTCGGCGTTTGGGGAATCGGAATTCTCGATGCCAAGGAGTTCTTACATCGTGGATTCGCGATCTGCGAAATCCCGAGGTTGACGTGGCAGTGTGGAACCACGAAGCTCACTAGAGGACAGGCGGCGTGCTGTCAGAGTTCGGGGTTCGGGGTTTTGTGTTGCATAAGACATGCGACAACACTACTGCCGATTTCCCGATAGGGAATTCCCCGATCAAGAAGGACGTGACCGTTGACCCTCGGCATTCGGGGTTCGGAGATTTGAACTACACGAGACCATGCACACAAGATTCGCGATATCGCGAGACCCGAACTCCCGATTTCCGAAGGGTAGATTTTCTCGAAGAGTGTTCTGTGGGTGACAGGAACTCCCGAGGGAGAAAAGGAGCCGTTGACTCTTTGGGTCTGTGAGAAACAGAAGGTCCTGGTGGAGCGACCGGCTTGCTCGGTGAGGGGTCGGTTGCGTCAGGTCTCCACTGGATCTGACATGCATGTAGTTAATCGTGGTGAAGCTTTAGTTTCATGTGAGTTCACTGATTTGAATTAATTAATAATTAATTCACTGAACTCTCACTAGTGTAAGTTTAGTTACAACTGGTATAACTGGGCTTAACTCACTTAACTGAGTTAAACTACTTCACAATTCTCATAACTACACTTATAACTCTGTTACAACTTCAAGTCACCTCCATGTCTTACCAGTCAACCTTTGAACTCAAATTTCCCATAGTTAACTGATTTTCCATTTATTGTCCAATTTATTTAAGGGAAAAGTAAATTAGACACATGTTTCTTGTTGACTTTTCAACATTTTCTACTTTCCTTTATCTTTCAACCCTCTGTCTCATCAACCATCACATTGATACTTTCCACTATTCTATTGAGTCTCAGATTGAAACATTTGTGTCCTTTCCTTTTGCTTGAGTACCCAACCAGTATGTCTTTATCGACTTGAGAATCAAATTTTCTAATTCTTCCATCTTCTCTTTTGATGTAGCATTTGCTTCTGAAAACTCTGAAGTACTTTACATTCATTGGTCTTCCTTTCCATAGCTTGTATGGAGTCTTATCACTATTATTTCTAAGCATCCCTCTTTTCTGAATGTGAATTGTTGTATGAACTTCTTGTACCCAAAAGAAATATGTCAACTTAGAATCCTTTAACATGGTTCTGGCCATTTCCTGTACTGTTATGTTTTTCCTTTCAACAGCACCATTTTGTTGATGTGTCCCGACTATTGAGAATTGCCTCTTTATCCCATGCACGTTGTAGAATTCTATGAATTCCTTTGATGTAAATTCTCCTCCATTGTTTGATCTCAAACACTTGATTTTCAACTATGTCTCAGTTTCAACCATCTCTTTGAATGTCTTGAATCTTTCGAATGCTTTTGAATTCTTGTTTAGAAATACAATTGTAGTCATTCTTGTGTAGTCATCAACTAATAGCATGAAGTATTGTTCATATTTCAATCATTTTGTTCTTGTCAGTCCAAACAGATCAATATGTACAATTTCTAGTGATTTTGTTTTGCAGTATTCCTTTGACTTGAACTTTGTCTTGGTCTATTTTCCCTGTAGAAAATGCTTGCATAGAATGTTTGTTGGCTTCGAGATCTTAGGCATTTATATCACTTCTTCCTTTTTGTTGACTTTGATAATATTATCAAAATTTATGTGACCCATTCTTCTGTGTCAGAGCCAACATTTACTGTCCTTTCTTAAGCAACATATTTCCTTTCCTATTTCATTTAGAACATATATGTTGCTTGGAGTCCTTACAACTGTAGCTACCAAATTTCATGATTCTACTTTCCTTATCTTGCACTTCTTTGAATCAAACACAAGTCTGTGTCCTTGATCACACATTTGACTTACACTTAGCAAATTGTGTTTTATGTCTTTGACTAGTAAAACATTTTCATTCGTGGCATCCTTACTTCCTAGATTGATTGTTCCCTTTCCAATGATATTGGTTGAGTTGTCATTCCCGAATGACACCGATCCATCTCTTTCCTTCTTCAATTTCATAAACATGTCTTTGTCACCTATCATATGCTTTGAGTATCCACTGTCAACATACCATCAACATTTCTTGTGTTGAGCTTGTAGAGCAATATTACATTCTTCAATGTTGAATTGACAATACTTTCTTATCCATGTCCTTTGTGGTTCCCTCTTATGATTGTTGATATTCTTCTTTGGTTCCCTTGGAGGAATAATGAGTCTGCAATCTCTATCCATATGTCCAAAGTTGTTTCACTTGTAGCATTCTACCTCATCACTTAATGATCCAAATCTGTTGTAGCTTATATTTTGTTCTTCGTGATATATTCTTGGATAACTATTTCTTGTATAACATCCGTCATTGATTTTTTCCTTGGTATTGGCTCTACAATTCACAACTTTGTGCCCAAAATTATAACATGAATAAAATGAACCAAGAAAAATAGTTTGATACCTGGGAGTGGAAGATCTTATGAATGGTGTATCTCTTTTGAATCCTTCTTCTTCTTGAGGTATTTCTATAGCTGGATACTGATGGTATTGACTTATGAATCTTCTAGGTGGTGGAGTGTCTCTGAAATATTCCCCTTGAGTTATCTTGTCTTCTTCTTTCGAGGGACCTCTGACAGATTCTGCATAGCTTCTTGGTACTGCTTCTTGTTCTATCATTTTGGATCTTGAACCTTTATCTATATGCATCTAATTGTATCCCAATCAGATATGTCATAGTAAGGTATTTTACAGTTAATGATATTATCCAATATCCTGGTGTTGTTTTGTGGCATGTCCTTCTTCTGAAAATATTTTCTTAGAGTGACTATCTCATCTTCCAAGCCTTCAATGGTCCTGTCTCTTTCTTCAAACTTCCCTCTGAGTTCTTTAATTCTCTTTTCTTCTTCTTCCTGGATTTTTATCTTCGTGATTGTTTACTCGACTTCTTTGGAGTTATGAGTTAGTTCTTCCTAGAGTAACTTTTTTTTATTCTTTTCTCTTTTAATAACTTATATGGAACTCAAAATTTCTTCTATATAATCGAATTCTCCCTCTTCATATTCTTCTTTGGATCCTTCTTCATTGGAGTCTTCTATTGCCATTAATAATACCCTTTCTGTATCACTATCGTTGACTTCATCTTATTCTGATGAAGAATTGTCTTCCTTGGTGCAAAGACTTTTATTGAAAAACTTGTTTTTGTTTCTTCTACCCTTTTGAATTTTCTTTTTTGGGTCATCTTCTTCTTCATTTATTTTATTTTTCTTATAAGGACATTTATTAGAAAAATGACCAACACCATCACAATTTTAAAAAATCAATGGAAGCTTACCTTTGTATTTTTTGGTTCCCTTTTTCAACCTTTTGATGAAGTTAGCCACCTCTTCATCTTCCTCTGAATCATCATTGCAGATACAATCTGAATTTTCCCTCTTTTTATATTTCTTCTTTATCTTCTTTGATGCCTTGAATGTTGCTTCCTTCATGACTAGATTGTCTTGATTTGTCCTCATCTCGTAAGCTGTGAGTATCCCATGCAACTCCTCCATGATGAAGGTGTCTAAATCCGCTCTTTATTCTAGGGATAAAATATTCAGATCATATCTCATAGGTAGAGACCTTGGTACCTTTTAAATAATGATTGTTTCCTTCATTTATTCGTCCAAACCCTTGATGGCATTGTCTATCTCATCAACTTGTAGAAAGTAGGAGGCAATGCTTTCATCTTCCTTCATCTTCAATTGTTCAAACTTAACTCTAAAAGTTTGAAGTTTGGCTCCTTTAACTTTGGCATCTCCTTCATAGATATTCTTCATTTTGTCCCAGATTTCTTTTGCGGATTCACAATGCACAACCTTGGTATATATCGATTCACTCAAACCATTCAAGATAACATTTTTATCTCTAGAATCATTGTCTTCAAGTTTTTTTCCATCCTTATCTGTCGAGGGAGTGGTTGGTGCTTTATATCCATCTACTATTGCTAACCAAACATCGAATCCATATGTTTGTACATATGTTTTCACTCATCTTCTCTAAAATTCATAAGTATGGCCATCAAACTCTAGTACCCCAATCTTAGCATAGTCCATGATATCCTTCCAGTGGTTATACTTCTTTTTGAAGGACCTACTCTGATACCAATTGTTGGATTACTGAGAGGGGGGTTGAATCAGTAATGAGCAATTATAGTACTTTTAACCACAATTTATTCTTCAACAATATTCAATAGTTTATCATTATCATTCAATATATCATCAATAGTATAATCATAAATAGCATCACATCACAATAGATACACAATACACCAGAATTTGTGTGTAAACCCAAATGGGAGAAAACCACAGAATGATTTTCTTATATATCAAAAGAATACATTCATTGGAAGCACCAACTTTCGATTCTCCAGCTACAACTAGAAGGAGGCTCCAACCCCCTGTTATCAAGCTCCAACCTAAAGGAAGATACAACTCTCTGAATTCTCTGGCTCCAACCCGAAGGAGGCTACAACCCCCTGAGTTCTCTAGTTCCGACTGGAAGATGGCTACAACCACCTATCCTTACCCCGTCCAACCACCCTGTAATATAAATGTAGACCAACTGTCGCTATTATCATCTTTGACATTCTCACTGCCATTGTAACTGCCACTCTGTCTCTGTCACTATCTCTGTCACTTTCACAACTCTGTCATTGTCACTATCAAAACTCTATCACTGTCTCATCAACATGTATCTGCTCATCAACCAACTAAACCTGTACCATACCATGCATCAAATGTATACCAATATACATACTATCTCATACATCAATCATGAACCAAAAGATACATCAACAATGAATAGTGAGACATGAACTAGAACATCAACCATGTACAACATGTGCCATATACCATATGCATATATGTACCATATCATCAATGAAGTATCTCAAAGAACCAATGCATGCCCCTCATGCATATGCCACCATACAATATGAATATGCCTCAACCATATAAAATCAACTCAAAGATAAGAACCATGTCATGTTCTAAACCAAATATAAAATGCCCCTCACTCTACCAAGCAACAAATATATACCATATCCAAATACCTAACCAACCATATTAAGTATGCCTCAAGCATACACCATATCATGACAAGAAGTAACCATAAAAAAAAGTACAAACATACCAATACCTTTGTAGCTGACCTGAAATAGTAAGATGCTAACTTATAACCTTCCTTTCAGACTCTAGGGTCCTGGTACCAACATCTACTCAAATTTTCATGATCTTTTCACATGTACACAACTTTCTATTCTATAGCCAACGTACATATGTTCTTTTCTCCACTGTATCCCATGTGCATATGCTCCCTTTCTGACTTGGAACCCACATATACCTCGGAAACTAGGGTTTGTTGCGACCCTGAAACTTTCTTCATCGACCTCCCTTTGCTACCTTAGAAAATGACGCTACAACCTTAGCAAAAAGATCACTAGATCATAATAAAGATAAGTAATGAATAAGTGTATTAATGTACTTGTGAATGAATCCTTGAGGTTTTTATATACTTGTGTTAGGAAACTCCTCTCCTTAATTTAGGGCTTCTAGGGTTTTCTTGTTACAACAAATTTACCCCTTTGACCAAGACTTATAACAAACTAGGGGATCCTTGTCCACTCTTCGGGGGTTCCAACTTTACAAGACCATATCTCCATAAACATGAGGAACCATGTGGCATTCCACATATCACCGAAAAAAGAACGATGAGTAATATCCATCTATGAGGGTATTGTATGCATTCACACTATCCTTTCTATCCATATTATCCATTCATGTTCAGGTACCAAAACCACATCGTCGGGGCTACCAGAATTCTTCAAGGGTTGACATCAATCTCTAATATCACTCTAAAGGGTTGACATAAATGACAACCAACTTTCCAACATATACAAGAGTTGCACTAGAGTAGGAGTGTGACTCACTGGTATCCTAGAATGGAGTATAGGTATGCTCTAGGTGAAGATGTGTAGTCTAGACGAAGTATCCTTGGTGTTTCCAAACATCCAAGTGAGAAACATTGTGGTGCCACATGCCCTCAAGAGGTGCACAATCATAAGATTTGGCTAGGCACACTGTGGGGACATGACACATAGCATATTAACCAAGGGTTTGTACACATCTAGAAATTTCCAATGATATGAAGAGAGCCAAAAAAAATATGTACAAGAAAGGTATAGCTTTTGTAATTTGACCTATGGTTTGACCACCAAATTAATAGGTAGAGTTGTTTCTCATAACCCAAACATGTGTATCTATTCAGGTGCTAAAACTTTATCCAGTAGAAGAGATGCTATAATAGAAATGACCCCATTCCATTTGTATTGATTTTTTATTCCATAGCAATTGACGAGTGCATGGATGTGATATTAGAGTAGATAAGGAAGAGGGAGATCTTGAAGTACTATCATGTTCATTCCAAACTGTTTATTTTATCTATAGTGAGTTAATCTTTCTTTGTATTTTGTAATGTAAATATGAGAAATAAAAAGGCAAGGAACAATCCTTATTTTCCTTTGTGGGTTTATCCCAAGTCTTAGTGTTAATAGTGTGTTCTTTCCATTACCTCAATATAGTCTTATTTTTTCCATATATATTTTTCTAATGAAAAGAATGTGCTTCTAATATTATCTAATATTACATCCTAATTTGGATTAATGAGGGAATACATTTCCATGAAATAATGACTTCAAACTTATTATTATATTGATAAAAGATAATAAGATCAATGGAAAACCATTATTTATAACAAGAAGATACAAAAATACTAACCCTAATATTAATTCACATGTGTAGGAATTTACTATTTAAAAGTGGTCATTGACATACATACATAACCTTTTACAAATATTTTAGGTACTAAGTATGTTGTGATCTCATTATATTTGTAGTAGTATTTTAAGATCTTCTATGATGCGTTGTGGTGCTAAATATACACAATAGTTTGCGTATAATATTGGTACCATAGGGATTTTCCATGGGTTTTATATCATAGAGATGTTCCATAGGTTTTATGTGGAATAATTGTAGGATCTTGATATCAACAGAAAGAAGGCGAGGAAAGAAATCCTAATCCCTAGACATGGAAAAGGAGTAAAGTAATATCCCAAAGGATGAATTGGAGATTAGATTTAATACATTTGCAATATAGCAAGAACATGTCTATGATATTTCTACAAGTATTGCAGTATTGATGGAAATGTTAGAGAGAACTTTTCCATTATTCTAGAAGCATTCTAATTGAGAAAGAAAGACCAATCCTTAGAAATTGGCATCTTCCTAACCTCTATTCAAGCTATAATCTACCAAAGTGGACATCAAACCTTATGAAGGTGAGGTTGTTGTACTTACATAAAATCATTTTAGTAGCAATTATAAGTTCCTTTCAATGTACATAATTTAAGGGAAAATAATAAAATAATATTTGATCAATTGAAGATTTTGGGTCATTACCAAACTTGGTAAGAATGCTACATGGAGGAACTTAGAATGGAGGGTCATCCACTAATGAGACTAAGTGGGATGCTTTTAGGACTTTATTAAGTCCCAGTTTTATCCAATTAGGTATTACAAGGACCCTATGATTCAATAGCACTACTACAGACAAAAAAAAATGAGAATTATATAAGAGTGCACCATGGTGTTCAAAAAATAATCCATTCACTTGGAATATCCCCCAAGAACTGAGATGTAGTCATCAACTATATAGTTCCACAACCACAAAAGGAGGAAAGTAATGATTTCCATACCTAATAAAAATGAGAAGGTAATTTACATAATATCTAGAGATGAAATCAAATAAATGATAACTAATTGATATAGAGAAGATAGACAAACAAGGATCTACTAAAACCTAAAGATGAAGGAAGAAATGGATAGGAAAACATAAGAAGATTGTTTCCATTATTCAAAAGAGAAATGATGTAAATAACCATGGTTACCATTACAATAGTATTATAGCCCTAAAATGCCCTACCTATGCATACATGGCATTAACCTTCCTACTTGCATAATTTTCCAATTTACTATTAAGGAACTCTATTTAAAAAACCATTTTTGGAGCATGTACGTACCCTGATGCACTAATGCCCACATACATATTCCTTCTTCATGCTAGACAACCCACGTACAAACGCTAGATGCATACTAAACAAACTGCATTTACCTTCAAAAGTTGCAAAAAATAAAAAGTTGCAAGGAATTTGGCGGGATTAATGGGCTATTGGAGGTTTCCCAACCATTTCACCTGCAATAGCCCGTCCTCAAACCAAATAACTATCCTTTTTTCATATAAAAGGAGGTCTTGGCGTCTCATTCCACAATCAAGCATTAGAACGATGAAACTCTGCCAAAATCCCTTTCCTTCCTTTCCCAAGTATTTGCAACCTTTTTTTGAGTTCTTGCCTCAACATTCTCTCTCTAGCCTTTTTCTCCCATACAATCCCTTCCCTTCCCTTGAAGTGATCAGTTGACTATGAGAGAAGGCATTTGGAAGGTGCACTTGCAACAATGTCAAGAGGAGCCCAGACTAGGTTCGCGGAGCGTCGACCTGCAAAGGTTGTAATTTCCAATCTTTGAATATTGAATAAAATAATCTTTTTCCCTGTCCCAAATGATATCTTTATGTCTTTTATTTGGTTTATGCATAATGAGTTATATCTAACCCTAATTGATGAATAAAAATGGAATATTTGTAGCATTGTTTGCCTAAGCATTGATGCAGGTCAGCTTTAGGAGGAGACCAACATCCAAGGAAGCAACAAAGCTCGAGGAGGTCAACATCAAACGTTTGGACCAAAGATACTTCTTATGACTTACTCTTCTATCACTTTATGTTCATTTGTGTGGAATGTTTGGGGTAGTGTAGGAATTAGATTGTCTTTTAAGGGAGTTTATAGCTCTGTCTATACTTAGAACCCTGATATTGTTATAGGGGGATTTTCCTTCTAGCAAATAGAGATAATGACATTGGAGAAAAATGTTGGAAGCTACACCTTAAGTTGCATCCCAATATTGTAAGGAACATACAAAGAAGAAAACTTCTAGGCATGGATGTGGGGATTAAATTATATATTATATTTTGTATGGACAAAAAAATGGTCTACTATGCCACATTGCATAAGGAAGTAAACATGAACAACCCCCATAAAAATGAAAAAACTCTTACATATCAAAATCCCAAACAAAAAATATTGAATTAGAACCTATGTTCAGCATTGGTTAGCAAGCCAACCTAATAGTAAAGAACTTGATAAGTAAACTTGGATTAGAGGTACATGATAATATTCATCCATACTCTTTAGGATGGGTGAATAAGGATTATGAGATTAAAGTTCCCAAACAATGTTGGCTTAAATTTTCCATAATGCAAACAATTTTCATTAATGAAGTAGAAGTAGATGTGGTACGAGTTTATGTCTATGGTGTAGTGTTGGGAAGCCTTAATATGTATTTGTGTCAAGCCACAATATTTCAAATGTACCACACTCACATGCTAAATATTCTCTATGTAGGTGGTAGCCTATGGCCCCATGCATGCTCCATGAGTTGCATAGCCAAAGTTTATAGCATATGACCCAAAATTTTGGCATCAAATCATGGTCTCGGCTCTAAGAACCATACCTAGTGAAAAACATATCTAAATCATCAACATATCCCACTTGTAGGCTATATATTTCCCACAAAACCCTAACCACAAACTGCTTAATTAGTAACCCACTAACTACTTAACCTATAATCCCTTCCAAAACATTTTATGCATTAAAAGGGTATTTTGGTGTTAGCC
This sequence comes from Picea engelmannii, assembly GCA_009831015.1. NCBI lineage: Eukaryota > Viridiplantae > Streptophyta > Pinopsida > Pinales > Pinaceae > Picea > Picea engelmannii. Next base: position 574,987 of record ML779500.1, on the reverse strand, counting down.
CACTAACCCATGCATTTAACTTGTGCGTATAACCCACCAAACTAACATTAGGAAAATAACTAACCTAAATCCAACTACTCAAATTGAAAATCTATTGGTGTAAGTGATTTATGTTAAAATATTTATTTCCCATAATCATTATTATCTGGAACATTTACGATACACAAACACACCCACAATTATTTTAACACATACACACACATTTATAATAGGTGTATTAATGACAATGATGTTTTCTCCACACACACCTATGCAGTGGATTGACACACCTAACCAATGTGCCTAACCCATGCATTGAATCCAAACAACTAAACTATAAAATGTATAACCTATGTACCATGTTATCCAAGCACAGAACTCACAAAAGTAACCCATGTAGTTAACCCATGCACAAAACCTATGCACCTCACCCATGCACAACCCACAAGGGATGACACATAAATTGTTGGTTATGTTAGTACTCATAGATTGAGGGAGTGTGATATCACATTAACCCAATGATTTAAACTCCTAAAATAATATGGAATGATCCCAAATAAAGGAATCTTTCCAAACAAACACATGTAATTGACGCATCTAACTCACTATCCAAAATTATGAGCGATGTTAGTACTAGATTGAACTCAAGGATTATATCACATTAATTCAAAGTTACAAAATTAATATATTTGGATTGTAAAAAAAATAATACCATACATTATTTTTGAATTTTTAAAATTCAATATTTGGTTTGTTCAAAAAAAAAATTGTAGAAAACATTTAAGTATTTTTCTAGTTTTAATGGAATACAAATTTCTTTATTATAATTCAACTTTAAGGATCTATGAATCACTGTCATATATATACAAAAATATTATGTTGGTGCTATCATGAATTTTAAAAGGTCTTGGAACCCCTACAAGAGTAAAAAATTCTCGATGGTTCAATTTTGACCTTAGATCTCACATTTTTGTTACAAGAGTCAAAAAAAAAAAATTATGGATAGTTTAATTTTGACCTTAGATCTCACATTTTTGTTACTAGAACTTGATACAAAATTTTATGAAGAAATGAAATCATATGATTCGTTGATTTGCACATTAAGTGTTTTTAAGTGGGAATAAATT
>ML779500.1:542888-557128 GCA_009831015.1 Picea engelmannii | reverse complement strand
ACTTGAGAATCAAATTTTCTAATTCTTCCATCTTCTCTTTTGATGTAGCATTTGCTTCTGAAAACTCTGAAGTACTTTACATTCATTGGTCTTCCTTTCCATAGCTTGTATGGAGTCTTATCACTATTATTTCTAAGCATCCCTCTTTTCTGAATGTGAATTGTTGTATGAACTTCTTGTACCCAAAAGAAATATGTCAACTTAGAATCCTTTAACATGGTTCTGGCCATTTCCTGTACTGTTATGTTTTTCCTTTCAACAGCACCATTTTGTTGATGTGTCCCGACTATTGAGAATTGCCTCTTTATCCCATGCACGTTGTAGAATTCTATGAATTCCTTTGATGTAAATTCTCCTCCATTGTTTGATCTCAAACACTTGATTTTCAACTATGTCTCAGTTTCAACCATCTCTTTGAATGTCTTGAATCTTTCGAATGCTTTTGAATTCTTGTTTAGAAATACAATTGTAGTCATTCTTGTGTAGTCATCAACTAATAGCATGAAGTATTGTTCATATTTCAATCATTTTGTTCTTGTCAGTCCAAACAGATCAATATGTACAATTTCTAGTGATTTTGTTTTGCAGTATTCCTTTGACTTGAACTTTGTCTTGGTCTATTTTCCCTGTAGAAAATGCTTGCATAGAATGTTTGTTGGCTTCGAGATCTTAGGCATTTATATCACTTCTTCCTTTTTGTTGACTTTGATAATATTATCAAAATTTATGTGACCCATTCTTCTGTGTCAGAGCCAACATTTACTGTCCTTTCTTAAGCAACATATTTCCTTTCCTATTTCATTTAGAACATATATGTTGCTTGGAGTCCTTACAACTGTAGCTACCAAATTTCATGATTCTACTTTCCTTATCTTGCACTTCTTTGAATCAAACACAAGTCTGTGTCCTTGATCACACATTTGACTTACACTTAGCAAATTGTGTTTTATGTCTTTGACTAGTAAAACATTTTCATTCGTGGCATCCTTACTTCCTAGATTGATTGTTCCCTTTCCAATGATATTGGTTGAGTTGTCATTCCCGAATGACACCGATCCATCTCTTTCCTTCTTCAATTTCATAAACATGTCTTTGTCACCTATCATATGCTTTGAGTATCCACTGTCAACATACCATCAACATTTCTTGTGTTGAGCTTGTAGAGCAATATTACATTCTTCAATGTTGAATTGACAATACTTTCTTATCCATGTCCTTTGTGGTTCCCTCTTATGATTGTTGATATTCTTCTTTGGTTCCCTTGGAGGAATAATGAGTCTGCAATCTCTATCCATATGTCCAAAGTTGTTTCACTTGTAGCATTCTACCTCATCACTTAATGATCCAAATCTGTTGTAGCTTATATTTTGTTCTTCGTGATATATTCTTGGATAACTATTTCTTGTATAACATCCGTCATTGATTTTTTCCTTGGTATTGGCTCTACAATTCACAACTTTGTGCCCAAAATTATAACATGAATAAAATGAACCAAGAAAAATAGTTTGATACCTGGGAGTGGAAGATCTTATGAATGGTGTATCTCTTTTGAATCCTTCTTCTTCTTGAGGTATTTCTATAGCTGGATACTGATGGTATTGACTTATGAATCTTCTAGGTGGTGGAGTGTCTCTGAAATATTCCCCTTGAGTTATCTTGTCTTCTTCTTTCGAGGGACCTCTGACAGATTCTGCATAGCTTCTTGGTACTGCTTCTTGTTCTATCATTTTGGATCTTGAACCTTTATCTATATGCATCTAATTGTATCCCAATCAGATATGTCATAGTAAGGTATTTTACAGTTAATGATATTATCCAATATCCTGGTGTTGTTTTGTGGCATGTCCTTCTTCTGAAAATATTTTCTTAGAGTGACTATCTCATCTTCCAAGCCTTCAATGGTCCTGTCTCTTTCTTCAAACTTCCCTCTGAGTTCTTTAATTCTCTTTTCTTCTTCTTCCTGGATTTTTATCTTCGTGATTGTTTACTCGACTTCTTTGGAGTTATGAGTTAGTTCTTCCTAGAGTAACTTTTTTTTATTCTTTTCTCTTTTAATAACTTATATGGAACTCAAAATTTCTTCTATATAATCGAATTCTCCCTCTTCATATTCTTCTTTGGATCCTTCTTCATTGGAGTCTTCTATTGCCATTAATAATACCCTTTCTGTATCACTATCGTTGACTTCATCTTATTCTGATGAAGAATTGTCTTCCTTGGTGCAAAGACTTTTATTGAAAAACTTGTTTTTGTTTCTTCTACCCTTTTGAATTTTCTTTTTTGGGTCATCTTCTTCTTCATTTATTTTATTTTTCTTATAAGGACATTTATTAGAAAAATGACCAACACCATCACAATTTTAAAAAATCAATGGAAGCTTACCTTTGTATTTTTTGGTTCCCTTTTTCAACCTTTTGATGAAGTTAGCCACCTCTTCATCTTCCTCTGAATCATCATTGCAGATACAATCTGAATTTTCCCTCTTTTTATATTTCTTCTTTATCTTCTTTGATGCCTTGAATGTTGCTTCCTTCATGACTAGATTGTCTTGATTTGTCCTCATCTCGTAAGCTGTGAGTATCCCATGCAACTCCTCCATGATGAAGGTGTCTAAATCCGCTCTTTATTCTAGGGATAAAATATTCAGATCATATCTCATAGGTAGAGACCTTGGTACCTTTTAAATAATGATTGTTTCCTTCATTTATTCGTCCAAACCCTTGATGGCATTGTCTATCTCATCAACTTGTAGAAAGTAGGAGGCAATGCTTTCATCTTCCTTCATCTTCAATTGTTCAAACTTAACTCTAAAAGTTTGAAGTTTGGCTCCTTTAACTTTGGCATCTCCTTCATAGATATTCTTCATTTTGTCCCAGATTTCTTTTGCGGATTCACAATGCACAACCTTGGTATATATCGATTCACTCAAACCATTCAAGATAACATTTTTATCTCTAGAATCATTGTCTTCAAGTTTTTTTCCATCCTTATCTGTCGAGGGAGTGGTTGGTGCTTTATATCCATCTACTATTGCTAACCAAACATCGAATCCATATGTTTGTACATATGTTTTCACTCATCTTCTCTAAAATTCATAAGTATGGCCATCAAACTCTAGTACCCCAATCTTAGCATAGTCCATGATATCCTTCCAGTGGTTATACTTCTTTTTGAAGGACCTACTCTGATACCAATTGTTGGATTACTGAGAGGGGGGTTGAATCAGTAATGAGCAATTATAGTACTTTTAACCACAATTTATTCTTCAACAATATTCAATAGTTTATCATTATCATTCAATATATCATCAATAGTATAATCATAAATAGCATCACATCACAATAGATACACAATACACCAGAATTTGTGTGTAAACCCAAATGGGAGAAAACCACAGAATGATTTTCTTATATATCAAAAGAATACATTCATTGGAAGCACCAACTTTCGATTCTCCAGCTACAACTAGAAGGAGGCTCCAACCCCCTGTTATCAAGCTCCAACCTAAAGGAAGATACAACTCTCTGAATTCTCTGGCTCCAACCCGAAGGAGGCTACAACCCCCTGAGTTCTCTAGTTCCGACTGGAAGATGGCTACAACCACCTATCCTTACCCCGTCCAACCACCCTGTAATATAAATGTAGACCAACTGTCGCTATTATCATCTTTGACATTCTCACTGCCATTGTAACTGCCACTCTGTCTCTGTCACTATCTCTGTCACTTTCACAACTCTGTCATTGTCACTATCAAAACTCTATCACTGTCTCATCAACATGTATCTGCTCATCAACCAACTAAACCTGTACCATACCATGCATCAAATGTATACCAATATACATACTATCTCATACATCAATCATGAACCAAAAGATACATCAACAATGAATAGTGAGACATGAACTAGAACATCAACCATGTACAACATGTGCCATATACCATATGCATATATGTACCATATCATCAATGAAGTATCTCAAAGAACCAATGCATGCCCCTCATGCATATGCCACCATACAATATGAATATGCCTCAACCATATAAAATCAACTCAAAGATAAGAACCATGTCATGTTCTAAACCAAATATAAAATGCCCCTCACTCTACCAAGCAACAAATATATACCATATCCAAATACCTAACCAACCATATTAAGTATGCCTCAAGCATACACCATATCATGACAAGAAGTAACCATAAAAAAAAGTACAAACATACCAATACCTTTGTAGCTGACCTGAAATAGTAAGATGCTAACTTATAACCTTCCTTTCAGACTCTAGGGTCCTGGTACCAACATCTACTCAAATTTTCATGATCTTTTCACATGTACACAACTTTCTATTCTATAGCCAACGTACATATGTTCTTTTCTCCACTGTATCCCATGTGCATATGCTCCCTTTCTGACTTGGAACCCACATATACCTCGGAAACTAGGGTTTGTTGCGACCCTGAAACTTTCTTCATCGACCTCCCTTTGCTACCTTAGAAAATGACGCTACAACCTTAGCAAAAAGATCACTAGATCATAATAAAGATAAGTAATGAATAAGTGTATTAATGTACTTGTGAATGAATCCTTGAGGTTTTTATATACTTGTGTTAGGAAACTCCTCTCCTTAATTTAGGGCTTCTAGGGTTTTCTTGTTACAACAAATTTACCCCTTTGACCAAGACTTATAACAAACTAGGGGATCCTTGTCCACTCTTCGGGGGTTCCAACTTTACAAGACCATATCTCCATAAACATGAGGAACCATGTGGCATTCCACATATCACCGAAAAAAGAACGATGAGTAATATCCATCTATGAGGGTATTGTATGCATTCACACTATCCTTTCTATCCATATTATCCATTCATGTTCAGGTACCAAAACCACATCGTCGGGGCTACCAGAATTCTTCAAGGGTTGACATCAATCTCTAATATCACTCTAAAGGGTTGACATAAATGACAACCAACTTTCCAACATATACAAGAGTTGCACTAGAGTAGGAGTGTGACTCACTGGTATCCTAGAATGGAGTATAGGTATGCTCTAGGTGAAGATGTGTAGTCTAGACGAAGTATCCTTGGTGTTTCCAAACATCCAAGTGAGAAACATTGTGGTGCCACATGCCCTCAAGAGGTGCACAATCATAAGATTTGGCTAGGCACACTGTGGGGACATGACACATAGCATATTAACCAAGGGTTTGTACACATCTAGAAATTTCCAATGATATGAAGAGAGCCAAAAAAAATATGTACAAGAAAGGTATAGCTTTTGTAATTTGACCTATGGTTTGACCACCAAATTAATAGGTAGAGTTGTTTCTCATAACCCAAACATGTGTATCTATTCAGGTGCTAAAACTTTATCCAGTAGAAGAGATGCTATAATAGAAATGACCCCATTCCATTTGTATTGATTTTTTATTCCATAGCAATTGACGAGTGCATGGATGTGATATTAGAGTAGATAAGGAAGAGGGAGATCTTGAAGTACTATCATGTTCATTCCAAACTGTTTATTTTATCTATAGTGAGTTAATCTTTCTTTGTATTTTGTAATGTAAATATGAGAAATAAAAAGGCAAGGAACAATCCTTATTTTCCTTTGTGGGTTTATCCCAAGTCTTAGTGTTAATAGTGTGTTCTTTCCATTACCTCAATATAGTCTTATTTTTTCCATATATATTTTTCTAATGAAAAGAATGTGCTTCTAATATTATCTAATATTACATCCTAATTTGGATTAATGAGGGAATACATTTCCATGAAATAATGACTTCAAACTTATTATTATATTGATAAAAGATAATAAGATCAATGGAAAACCATTATTTATAACAAGAAGATACAAAAATACTAACCCTAATATTAATTCACATGTGTAGGAATTTACTATTTAAAAGTGGTCATTGACATACATACATAACCTTTTACAAATATTTTAGGTACTAAGTATGTTGTGATCTCATTATATTTGTAGTAGTATTTTAAGATCTTCTATGATGCGTTGTGGTGCTAAATATACACAATAGTTTGCGTATAATATTGGTACCATAGGGATTTTCCATGGGTTTTATATCATAGAGATGTTCCATAGGTTTTATGTGGAATAATTGTAGGATCTTGATATCAACAGAAAGAAGGCGAGGAAAGAAATCCTAATCCCTAGACATGGAAAAGGAGTAAAGTAATATCCCAAAGGATGAATTGGAGATTAGATTTAATACATTTGCAATATAGCAAGAACATGTCTATGATATTTCTACAAGTATTGCAGTATTGATGGAAATGTTAGAGAGAACTTTTCCATTATTCTAGAAGCATTCTAATTGAGAAAGAAAGACCAATCCTTAGAAATTGGCATCTTCCTAACCTCTATTCAAGCTATAATCTACCAAAGTGGACATCAAACCTTATGAAGGTGAGGTTGTTGTACTTACATAAAATCATTTTAGTAGCAATTATAAGTTCCTTTCAATGTACATAATTTAAGGGAAAATAATAAAATAATATTTGATCAATTGAAGATTTTGGGTCATTACCAAACTTGGTAAGAATGCTACATGGAGGAACTTAGAATGGAGGGTCATCCACTAATGAGACTAAGTGGGATGCTTTTAGGACTTTATTAAGTCCCAGTTTTATCCAATTAGGTATTACAAGGACCCTATGATTCAATAGCACTACTACAGACAAAAAAAAATGAGAATTATATAAGAGTGCACCATGGTGTTCAAAAAATAATCCATTCACTTGGAATATCCCCCAAGAACTGAGATGTAGTCATCAACTATATAGTTCCACAACCACAAAAGGAGGAAAGTAATGATTTCCATACCTAATAAAAATGAGAAGGTAATTTACATAATATCTAGAGATGAAATCAAATAAATGATAACTAATTGATATAGAGAAGATAGACAAACAAGGATCTACTAAAACCTAAAGATGAAGGAAGAAATGGATAGGAAAACATAAGAAGATTGTTTCCATTATTCAAAAGAGAAATGATGTAAATAACCATGGTTACCATTACAATAGTATTATAGCCCTAAAATGCCCTACCTATGCATACATGGCATTAACCTTCCTACTTGCATAATTTTCCAATTTACTATTAAGGAACTCTATTTAAAAAACCATTTTTGGAGCATGTACGTACCCTGATGCACTAATGCCCACATACATATTCCTTCTTCATGCTAGACAACCCACGTACAAACGCTAGATGCATACTAAACAAACTGCATTTACCTTCAAAAGTTGCAAAAAATAAAAAGTTGCAAGGAATTTGGCGGGATTAATGGGCTATTGGAGGTTTCCCAACCATTTCACCTGCAATAGCCCGTCCTCAAACCAAATAACTATCCTTTTTTCATATAAAAGGAGGTCTTGGCGTCTCATTCCACAATCAAGCATTAGAACGATGAAACTCTGCCAAAATCCCTTTCCTTCCTTTCCCAAGTATTTGCAACCTTTTTTTGAGTTCTTGCCTCAACATTCTCTCTCTAGCCTTTTTCTCCCATACAATCCCTTCCCTTCCCTTGAAGTGATCAGTTGACTATGAGAGAAGGCATTTGGAAGGTGCACTTGCAACAATGTCAAGAGGAGCCCAGACTAGGTTCGCGGAGCGTCGACCTGCAAAGGTTGTAATTTCCAATCTTTGAATATTGAATAAAATAATCTTTTTCCCTGTCCCAAATGATATCTTTATGTCTTTTATTTGGTTTATGCATAATGAGTTATATCTAACCCTAATTGATGAATAAAAATGGAATATTTGTAGCATTGTTTGCCTAAGCATTGATGCAGGTCAGCTTTAGGAGGAGACCAACATCCAAGGAAGCAACAAAGCTCGAGGAGGTCAACATCAAACGTTTGGACCAAAGATACTTCTTATGACTTACTCTTCTATCACTTTATGTTCATTTGTGTGGAATGTTTGGGGTAGTGTAGGAATTAGATTGTCTTTTAAGGGAGTTTATAGCTCTGTCTATACTTAGAACCCTGATATTGTTATAGGGGGATTTTCCTTCTAGCAAATAGAGATAATGACATTGGAGAAAAATGTTGGAAGCTACACCTTAAGTTGCATCCCAATATTGTAAGGAACATACAAAGAAGAAAACTTCTAGGCATGGATGTGGGGATTAAATTATATATTATATTTTGTATGGACAAAAAAATGGTCTACTATGCCACATTGCATAAGGAAGTAAACATGAACAACCCCCATAAAAATGAAAAAACTCTTACATATCAAAATCCCAAACAAAAAATATTGAATTAGAACCTATGTTCAGCATTGGTTAGCAAGCCAACCTAATAGTAAAGAACTTGATAAGTAAACTTGGATTAGAGGTACATGATAATATTCATCCATACTCTTTAGGATGGGTGAATAAGGATTATGAGATTAAAGTTCCCAAACAATGTTGGCTTAAATTTTCCATAATGCAAACAATTTTCATTAATGAAGTAGAAGTAGATGTGGTACGAGTTTATGTCTATGGTGTAGTGTTGGGAAGCCTTAATATGTATTTGTGTCAAGCCACAATATTTCAAATGTACCACACTCACATGCTAAATATTCTCTATGTAGGTGGTAGCCTATGGCCCCATGCATGCTCCATGAGTTGCATAGCCAAAGTTTATAGCATATGACCCAAAATTTTGGCATCAAATCATGGTCTCGGCTCTAAGAACCATACCTAGTGAAAAACATATCTAAATCATCAACATATCCCACTTGTAGGCTATATATTTCCCACAAAACCCTAACCACAAACTGCTTAATTAGTAACCCACTAACTACTTAACCTATAATCCCTTCCAAAACATTTTATGCATTAAAAGGGTATTTTGGTGTTAGCCCACTAACCCATGCATTTAACTTGTGCGTATAACCCACCAAACTAACATTAGGAAAATAACTAACCTAAATCCAACTACTCAAATTGAAAATCTATTGGTGTAAGTGATTTATGTTAAAATATTTATTTCCCATAATCATTATTATCTGGAACATTTACGATACACAAACACACCCACAATTATTTTAACACATACACACACATTTATAATAGGTGTATTAATGACAATGATGTTTTCTCCACACACACCTATGCAGTGGATTGACACACCTAACCAATGTGCCTAACCCATGCATTGAATCCAAACAACTAAACTATAAAATGTATAACCTATGTACCATGTTATCCAAGCACAGAACTCACAAAAGTAACCCATGTAGTTAACCCATGCACAAAACCTATGCACCTCACCCATGCACAACCCACAAGGGATGACACATAAATTGTTGGTTATGTTAGTACTCATAGATTGAGGGAGTGTGATATCACATTAACCCAATGATTTAAACTCCTAAAATAATATGGAATGATCCCAAATAAAGGAATCTTTCCAAACAAACACATGTAATTGACGCATCTAACTCACTATCCAAAATTATGAGCGATGTTAGTACTAGATTGAACTCAAGGATTATATCACATTAATTCAAAGTTACAAAATTAATATATTTGGATTGTAAAAAAAATAATACCATACATTATTTTTGAATTTTTAAAATTCAATATTTGGTTTGTTCAAAAAAAAAATTGTAGAAAACATTTAAGTATTTTTCTAGTTTTAATGGAATACAAATTTCTTTATTATAATTCAACTTTAAGGATCTATGAATCACTGTCATATATATACAAAAATATTATGTTGGTGCTATCATGAATTTTAAAAGGTCTTGGAACCCCTACAAGAGTAAAAAATTCTCGATGGTTCAATTTTGACCTTAGATCTCACATTTTTGTTACAAGAGTCAAAAAAAAAAAATTATGGATAGTTTAATTTTGACCTTAGATCTCACATTTTTGTTACTAGAACTTGATACAAAATTTTATGAAGAAATGAAATCATATGATTCGTTGATTTGCACATTAAGTGTTTTTAAGTGGGAATAAATTATTAGTTTTTTTTATGTTAATTAAAACTTTATACATAAATAAAATCATATGATTCGTTGATTTGTACATTAAATGTTTTTTAATAATGAATAAATTGTTAGTTTTTTAATGCCAATTATCATAATTTTATGACACTTTCTGAAACTTAAAATGACCATATAATTTTATACAAACTTCAATTGTGGTTATTGATTTTCTTTTAAAGTAGATATATGTTGATATTTGTATTTAAATAGATATGTTGATATTTGTATTTTTTATTTAATCATCATGATTTCTCTACTCATAAAACTTAAAGCTCAACTTTCGTGACTTTTCGAGAACATTTGAAAAACAACTACGAATTTTTTTTTATTGAAGATGATTTCTCTACTCTTAAAACTTAACTCTCATGACCTTTGGAGAACATTTTGAAAAACAACTACCAAGACTTTTTATTGAAAAAAACAACTTGTTAATTTGGAGAATAATAATGATATAATACACATTCCATTTAGATGGTCTTCATCCCATCATCACGAAGAAAAAAAATACATATATAATAGAAAATAATAACATGATTTCTTCTAGTAAAAAATAGGCAAAGGAAAAGTATCTAGGTTCACGATTAACATGAGAGAGACATGAATGTTTACAAGAAATACAAATGATTTTAGACTTATTTTTATGGTAGAGTTTCTTCTAGTAATAATGATATTTATACATGAAATTATAGATTTTGTGATATTTATTAAAACCAAAATGAATGTCTAAGACAAAATCATGCACTAATAGTTTCACAATGCACGATATTAATATATTGACATATAAATTTAGATTAAAAAAAATGTTTGACTTTAAGAAATAAATATAGGGAATATACTCCAATCTTTCCTTAAACTCACAAATTAGTCAATTTGAAAAATACAAACAATATATTGCAAAGTGGAGATAAATAGTGCATGGACTTTAGAACAAAGAGTACTAGAGAATATGTAAGGGAAGGCATTGATGGATTAAAAAAAAAGGTAATAAGTGCCTAGGGGTTCAATGTTTTTCACAAAAGGGATTTTAATGTAAGAGCATCTAGTTGATGCAATTTAGAAGAATTTTTTTGAGGAGTATGTGTGAAAAGAGAAGTGGATTAAGCTAAAAAGATTTTACTAGTAGTGTATGTGAAAAGAAAAGTGGGTAATTTTATGAGGAGTGTATGTGAAAAGAGAAGTGGGTTTGGAGACACTGAACCCAAAAGATTTTATGAGGAGTGTATGATTTTATGAAAAGTGTATGTGAAAAGAGAAGTGACTTTGGAGACAAGTAGCCCAAACAAAGATTTTATGAGTGTATGTGAAAAAAAAAAGGTTTGGAGAGAGGTGGCCCAAGAAACATGAAATTGTTAACATAATATGAATATGTAATTTGTTGATGTAATAATGAGAATGCGTTGATTTTATTGAGCATGTTGTATAAAGTATTTGTTCTTTGTAGCATTGTTGCAATTATCCTATGTGGTATGAGTCTAGCACACTATTTCCATATATGTAGCTCCACAAATAATTATTATGCAACAAACCTCCACCTTGAGAGGTTTGAGCATTGGATCCTTATCTAATCTCTCAAAATTTGAATTAGATTATTTGATTTGTTAAGACCCTATAAGTCCTATATAGAAACATTTTCATAGAAGTTGTAGAAATCTCTATAAAAAGGTTATATATATCTATATATATATATATATATATATTCAAAAAAGAAATTTGATATCTATAATTTAAAAACTATCATATCAAAACAAAAGATGAGAAGAGAGATATCTCATTTACATATAAATAGAAATACTATAAATATAATATTTATATAAAATATTGTTATAATGCAAATATAAACATTTTAACAATTATTAAAATTGTATTTGTAAATATATATTTTTCTATAAATAATAAATTTTGAGTTTTATAAAACTATAATAAATTTATATCCATTTTAAATAATTAAAAAAATTTATAAATCACCCAATTTAATTTATAATAATATTTAATAAAAGAGAATCAAAATTAATCTAATCTCAAAACAAACATAGAAAAAAATTAGAATTGATATAACCTCATATCTAAAAACAAAACACAAAAGATGAAACCAAAAAGCATGAACTGTACATGTGGAAATTAAACAAAAGAGGAAACCAAAAGTACCATAAAAACTCAAACAAAAGAGGAAACCAAAAAGGACCATAAAAAACAAAAAACTGAAACGTTGAAAAAATTGCCCAAAGGAAAGTAAAACCTCTGTGAGTGGGTGCTAATTTCTTAGCAGCTTGAAATTTTTTTAGAAGAAAGGTAAGATGATACTAGTACGCAGCGGGAAAGAAAAGATTTCCCAATTTGTATTGGTTTTTGAAGCAGATGACTTTGAATTAAAATAAAATAAGAGCCATTGAGATTTTTACAGCATGATGGAATCCCATTTGATATTGTGGTGGTTGTGAAAGCCCAACCAACATTAGGTAGAAAAAAAAAATAGGTTGTCAAATTTCACTTCCAGATGGTTCCATTAGTTGGAACATCTAGTCATGGGGCATATTACTAAAGGCTTTTATGAAGGGATCATATCGTCTCATATTGTCTCATGGAAGCTGAGAGTGTAACGACAGTTTTCAGAGATGGAAATGCCTACAATAGTGGGCGATGGACTTCAGAGATTTCCCAAACTATGGTTAACAAATTCGAGGTTACAGCTTCAAAAGTTGAATATGGGCGTAATTATCTCCAGCATGAGACGAAAAGTCGTCAAGAATCCATATGGTCAGAAAATTATTGGTTTGATACTGCAAACTGAAATATGACTTTCTCTCAAAAAGAAATACTATATGGCAGGTACTAACGGTCCCATCAATCTTAGACTGAAGTATGACTATTCTCTCAAAAAAATAATATATGGCAGGTTATGCTGCTGACAGATATAGATAACAATGCACATTGCACTTGTCCCATCAATCTTAGACTGAAGTATGACTATTCTCTAAAAAATATATATATATATGACAGGTTATGCTGCTGACAGATATTGATCAACAATGCACAGTGCACTTTTCACCTCTAGCAATATACAGCAGTATACAGCATGTTGCTCAGTATTGAATGCTGTAATGGATGGTATATACATAATTGGATAACATTGATATATATGTGGAGATATCTTTAATCGTGTATATACAACCTGCCACATCATCCAATACTGAGCAGTATGTGGAAATATATTTAATCCTGTATATACAACCTGCCACATCATCCAATGCTGAGCAGTAGGCTGTATATTGCTCACCCACTTCCCATCTTGTTAAATATGATTTTGAAACTTAGAATCTACTTGAACCATTGCAAACACCTTTCGGATCAGAATCCAATGGCATTAATAGATAAAAAAAAATTGTAAAGCAACAATGTGACAAAAAAAGGCCATGGCTAGAGTTTGCATGCATCCAAGGTACTTGCAACTGCAGATAATGAAACAATCTCAAAGACTTTGAAATGGCTCTGAATTCAAAAACATGTTGAAGTTTATGAAATTGCAACTGCAGATAATGAAACAATCTCGAAGACTTTGAAATGGCTCTGAATTCAAAAACATGTTGAAGTTTATGAAAAGTCCAACTTTTTGAGTAGATATTCCATTCATCATAGGGACTGTTCAAACCTAGAGTATTGAAAAAATAGCTGAGGGAAGAATAAGATCAGGTATTATTTTCACCATTTTTGTTTTAAGCTTCTAGAAGGTCCGTGTCTCTTTGAGACATTCATTTCCATGGAAGTTTAAAATCAGAATGTGCAAGTTTTCACAATTCCTCATAATATTGTTTTAGATTTATAAATTTAAACTGTGTATAGAGTTTATGGAGTGGACACTCCACCCATCCCCAAGGACTGTTAAAACTGAGAATATCCAAAAGATAACTGAAGAAAGAATAAAATCAGTTATTCTTTTCACCATTTTTATAATAAACTTCAAATAATCATGTTAACTCTTAAAAAGGATCATATACTTATAATATTTATATGTGTAAAGAGCATACTGACCAGCATACTTATAATGCTTATATTTGTAAAGAGCATACTGACAATATTTATATTTGTAAGGCCGTTGGCAGGGTCCAATTAGATTTTCAAAAATGTTCACTTGGGTATCTAGCAGAAAATTCACACATTCTAATTATAATATTTAAGTTTGGTTTACTCTTAAAGTTTTATTTTTGTTGTTATTATTATTGGAATTAGAATTGTCT
>ML779500.1:475061-527655 GCA_009831015.1 Picea engelmannii | reverse complement strand
TATATCGAATTTCACCATTCGCCATACAATATATACAATGTTTTTAGGTATTCCGTAGATACCAAAACCCTAATCCCTTAATCCGAGATTAATTTACAAATCAGCTAAAAATAGAAAAATCCGCTAAAAATAGCAAAAACCGCAGAAGCAGAGTACTGAGCAGCGGTAAATGAAATTCAGGAAGCCCTGTGGCTTCAACAGATCCTTTCAGAGTTTGGATTCCATCACCAGCATCCGACCAGCTTTTGGTGTGACAATCAGAGTGTCATCAAGCTCGCCAAAGACCCAGTTCAACATCAACGTAGAAAACACATCGAGATACACATGAACTTCATCATAAAGCTCATTCATGATCAAGTTATTGAAGTGCTCTTTTTCCCTACAAAAGATCAAGTTGCAGACATTTTCACAAAGTCTCATACAAAAGCGAAGTTTTCTAAACTTTGATCTATGTTAGGAGTTTAGGAAGTTGTCATTAAGGGGGGATAGGCTATAATGCCTCCTTCATTCTCCTATTGTGTCACTATTTTAAATCCTTCAATCCTATCCCAAGTTTTTCTTAAGGGAGGATGTTAGGATATTTAGACACTTAGGAGTTAGTAAGATCTACTTGGTCTATTGTGTTGTTAGGTAAAAGTGTGATTTCTAGTGTGTTTCTTTAGTATGCATTAGTATGCATTTGTAGTTAGGAAATCCGACGGTCACGACATGTTCCCGACATAGAGTGATCTGATGGTTCATACTCTCCTTGATCTTAACGACCATTGATCTGTGGCTTAACACCCAATTGATCCATGATCTCTATTTAAAGAGCATGGAGGGTCATTTGTTGATGATCAATTGTGAGAAAATCTCTTGTAAAATCTCTCTGTAATTTTTTTCTTTGCATTAATAAACTACTCTAAGTGGTCGTGTTGGTTGGGGCCATGGATGTTTCCCCGTAGGGGTTTTACCACGTGAAAACATCGGTGTGTTGATCTTTGATCTGGTTATGTGAGTGGTTATTGAAGGTTTTCGTCCTCTATTGGAATACCCTTGTTGTCGAACATCTTCCCATAAGGGATTTCACCATAAGGGAACTACTTTGGAGTTTATCCATTTGGTTATTCATATCAACCATGACAAGAAAATAATGACCAACCTTTACATCATCCCATCTATACATAAATCCATGATAATAAATCATTATGACACCACTTTACATCTTTGAAATCAATCACATCTATGACAACATAGGCCATCAATCAATACATCAATGATACTATGACAAGACATCAACTCTTTGGCATCAATGACAAGATAATGCAACAATCTCCCCCTTTGTCATTGATGGCAATACCAACATTGATGTCAACACCAATCATTGATGGAATTTCCATCAATGCCAAAGGGGTAGATTGTTGCATTATGTTGTCATTGATGTCAAATGATTGATTCCAAAGAGTTTATGTCTTGTCATAGCATCATTGATTTATTTATTGATGGCCTATGTTGTCATAGATGTAATTTATTTCAAAGATGTAAAGTGGTGTCAAAGTGATGTATTGTCATGGATTGATGTATAGACGGGATGATGTAAAGTTGTTCATTATTGTCTTGTCATGATTGATAGGAATAACCAAATGGATAAACTCAAAAGTGGTCCCCTTATGGTGAAATCCCTCACGGGAATACACTCTTGGATAAAGTTCAAAGTGGTCCCCTTATGGTGAAATCCCTCACAAGAAGATGCTTTGTGAAGTCCAAATGGTTAGGTAGTCTAGTAGTGTGGTTAGGGAACCCAAGTTTTATTAAAGAATAATGTAATGAATATCATTGAATTTGTAGGAGAAACTATTCCATATGGATAGTATATGTCATGTCGTTTCTGGTGATATGTGGAACATTACATAACTCCTCACGGTTAGAGAGTTATGGCCATGTGAAGTTGGACAACCCTCATGAGTTATCTAGAAGCCTCTAGAAGGTCAAAGAAGTCAAATTTTGGCCTTTATAAATTTTGGGCTCTCAAGGGAATGAGGGCTCAGGTGAGGTTACTGCGGTTGCTAGTAAACTATTGATATTTGGAGACAGAGTCCTTCAACGACGATGGGAAACCATTGAGGATTAAGTGGATGATATATACTTCATCACGGGATTGACTTGTCGAGGTGAGGTAGTGAATCTCAAGGCCTAAGGGGTTGGGGGTGGTATGACTATGGAGGAGTAAATTTCCACCCACTGTGTTGTAGGCACAGATAAAGTAGGGATCCAATTCCCTATCAAGGCGATCGAGAACCTAAGCTTAAATATCATCATGCTTGTACTCAAACGGATTCGAGGTTAGAATCATTGCACCAGGCATCGATGCCACTCATATTCTATGTGATGGAGTGTTTAAGACACACTATTTATGACTAGTGTACCTCACTGCTGGATAATATGAAGAGCCAGTTGACAGATTGCAAACAAGGGAAAATGAGAAATTTCGTATTTGCATCCATACTTTGTATTTTTTTTCTTTGAGAGGGTTCTAGGTTTGATTCCTATAGTATAGATTACTCCACATGGACAATGCAATCCAACCATGTCATGGTGGACCGACATGATGAGGCAGCTAGGAGGTGGTAGGGTGTCAACCCCCTACAATGATGAATTCTTTTTCTGGTGGTGCCGACAAGTCATATCCATTGAAGACTACCCTTATGACATGATCGACTAAAAATGGGATCTGGACATTCCTTTGCCACCAGCTTCCACCTACAGTGATATTGGTAAGAAATGTTTTTATATATTTCATTTTTTTGTGTTTTTCAATAAAAAAAAATCACAAATATTTTTGTATGGTACCAAGTATTAACAATTTATTTGTTACGCAGATGTAGGTCTGTGAAGGGAAAAGGTACTCAAACAAAATCGTTGGAGGGGCCGAGGATATGAGAAAGCAGGAGGGTACATAGAGAAAGTGCTACAGAATTTGTAGAGGAAACTGTCTCGATTGACGCATTGGATTCCTATGGTTAAGTGGAGGATATGCCAGAGGCGATGCAGTGACATGTGGTGGATGTACCCCGTGCATAGGTGCGACTCTTCCGACATCTCACAAATCCCATAGTGTGTTATCATGATACGCATCCGGCGGCAAAGGCGTAGATGCCATTGTCATATTATATACTGACCATGTATGTATTTTGAGGGTGTGAGCCCCATTTTGTACTATGACACCGTATTTTTGAACTCAAAAGGATGAAATACAAAAACAATTGGTCTTTGTATTTACTTATATATGTTACAATGTTACAATGTATGAATGTGTTTTCTTTGCTTAGTTATGTGACAAATTCCAATAAAAAATATAATTATCATATACATCAGATACATGATTAGAAGTTCTAGGTATGTAATTATAAGTAATAAAATCAAAGTATCATTCTAAAAGTTGTACCCATATAAGGAATCATCGGAATAGAGTAGTATCTTGCACACGATAACTTCTGTTCAACTAACATACAACTAACTAGGGGTCTAGGAGAACCTATAAATACCAAACACCATGTGAAATGGCATCACATAATAGTTCTATATTGGTGCTATACTCAGCCACATTATTCGTTGATGGCTCTAGACGAACGCCACCTGAAGACACCAGTTGGACCTTGAATAAGTAAATGACCCAAGCGGTAGAAGCCATGTTCCGCATATGATGACTGGAACCGTATGTGAATACTAAGTAAACTGAATATTCCATTGACATATGCCAACCAAGGGAAAAATTGATAAGCAAGCCGATGACACAAAGGAAAAGATGTATATACACTAAGATACACTATTTTACAAAAGGTCACGCTCGAACTTGAGGGCTCAAGTGTAATACCTTTTAAGGTAGAGCCCATTTGTAGGCTCATATAGCATATTTCCTTCATAATATTCCAATTCGTAAGCTCCTTTCAGTAAGACACGTCGCACGACATAAGGATCGTGCCACATGGAGTTGAACTTTCCTGCTCCCAACGGTTCTTTGGTTTGGTCATAAAGGAGAACCAAGTCACCCTCAGTGTATTGTCAAGGACAAACAAACTTATCGTACTTAACCTTAAAATATCATTTATTCGCTACGATGGTTTTAGAGGCATCCCGACACT
The DNA here is from genome assembly GCA_009831015.1 of Picea engelmannii. Taxonomy (NCBI): domain Eukaryota; kingdom Viridiplantae; phylum Streptophyta; class Pinopsida; order Pinales; family Pinaceae; genus Picea; species Picea engelmannii. Next base: position 523,534 of record ML779500.1, on the reverse strand, counting down.
GCTCATCGAGATGCTCTAGGTGTACAATGTGTTCTTCAAGATCGGATGTGTTAGGTAGGAGCTCAATTTCCAACTTGAGGGAAGGGATTTCTCATTCAATCAGAAGAATCGACTCCATGCCATGTACTGACTGAAAATGAGAGAAACAAGTGGAAGTAATTACCGAGGTTTGGTATGCCCAAAGTATAGGGTAAAGCATCATATGCCATTAAGATTTACTCTGGATGACAGTTTTTTGCAGGATGGTATTGAGAGTTTTATTCACTGTCTCTACTTGCCCATTTTTCTGGGGATAGTAAGGGGAGGAATGATCATGCTTAAACCCCATTTTTTATGCTAACTCTTTCATCATTTCATTCTGAAAGTGATTCCATGATCAGTGAAAATCCCTCTTAGGATTCCTAATTGGGCTATAATCTGGTTGAATAGGAAGAATGATGCAGTATTACCATCGGATTTAATGGTAGGCATGGCCTCTACCCACTTAGTAAAGTAATCCACAACCACAATAATGTGTTGGTGCCCCCTAGCTAAGGTTAGGTTATAGTTCATAAAATATACCCCCCATTTGGTGAAGGGATCGACGATGACAACTAGGTGCAAAAGAGTTGGGTGCGAGCGCATTTTCTGTGCAAACACCTAGCAAGGGTGACACTTCTTGACCACTTCAACATAATCTTTAAAAATTGACGGCCAAAAATAACCAGCTCGCAATATTTTTTGGGTTGTCACAAGCCCAGATAAATGACCACCACAAGCCCCACTATGGCATTCATTGAGAACAGACTCAACTTCCTTGTGAGTCAAGCAACGATGTAAAACATTATCTACCCCTCAATGATACAAAGTGTCTCCGATAATAAGGTAGTTTTTAGCCTAATGACATATATGTCATCAATCGTCTCTCAATAGATGTTGGGGTAGCTTCAAGGTTTGAAGATAGATCGAAATGTCTCCATACCAGGGGTTTGAAGATGAGATAAAGAAGATATGTTCATCTGTGAATGAATCGTTATGAAAAATTTCCTCATCTTGTCGAGGGAAGTCCGATATCAACTTGGAAAAAAATGGCGATTTCTTAGACTTCGCCGAAGTGAAATCGACATCAAATTATTGCAAAATAAAAATCCACTTATTGTATTTCCCCCCTATGATACACCTGGTGAGGACGTATTGAAATGGATTGATATCCATAACTACGGTAGTTTTGCAAAGTAATATATAATGTCGTAATATTCGAACCACATGTACAAAGGCCAAGGCTAGTTTCTCTATGTGAGAGTATTTAAGTTCAGGACCGACTAGGTTTTGACTGAGATAATAAACAATGTGTCCATGGAGCGCATCATCCTCCTGAACCAGAACCATACCAGCCATCCCTTCGGACATAGTGATACAAAGAAAATAGTCTCTACTGTAATTGGGAGGATTCAACAAAGGTTTCGATACCAAATATTTCTTACTGGATTCAAAGGATTTATGGGCTCACTCATCCCATATAAACAGAGTGTCCTTCTTCAAAATATGCATGAAATATTTAGTTAAATTTCCATAGTTCACTATGAATCGAAGAAGGAAATTATCCTTCCCTTGTAAACCTTGAAGTTTTCTAATGTTGCGTGGGGGAAGAAATCAAAGTATTGCCTCAACCCTCATAGGATCTACCATGGTCCCATGCTCAAGACACAAAGAATCCTAAAATATGGCTAGACCTAATGCAAAATATGCAATTGTGAGGGTTCAATTGAATGTGATAGTAATGACATCGCTTAAATACTAATCGAAGGTGAGCAGAGTGATCTACTCTCTTACGAGAGTGAGCAGCAAGATCGTCTAGGTAAGCTTCGAAAATATGCTTAAGATCATGAAAAGAAAAGGTCATGGCACGTTGGAAGGTTGCTCCGACGTTTTTAAGGCTGAAAGGCATTTTTCGGTATGAAAAAGTACCCCAAGAACAAGTAAACATCGTCGTATGTTGATCCTTGGGTTTGATTTGAATTTGATTATACCCTGAAAATCTATCCATAAAAAAAAATACTCTGCTTCCCATGCACTCATAAAGAATCCGGTCAATGAAAGGAGTAGGTGTTACACATTATTTTCATCATCCCTATGATCGTTAATGATGTAAACCTATATGTTGTCTTCAGAAGGATCAGTGGCCTGAATTCCTGAGGAAAGAAAGGAGAAGAACTTTGCCTGAGAGAAGAAATTGCATTTTCCTTTGTAAAAACCCAATTAAGGAAGGTCATCACAGGTTTCACTATATATAGGGTGTGATGATGCATGATCACTGCACCCTACTCTAAATCTAGGCTGTGACATCTCTGCAGGCTGCACTACACTTAGGGTGCGACGATTTTCGTATGTGGGAAAAACTAGCATCTTCTCGATGCTTCTAGAAGGAGAAGCTTCTATGGTGAGGTGGCCTCCGATTGGTTTGGATCTTACTCTCTTTTATGATTTAGTGGGATCATCCTAACCTTCTCACCTTATCCTCTTCATCTTATAAAAGGAGAGGAGCTCTCATGGAAAAAGTTATCTTGATTGGGTTGGAAAGTTCTTGAGCTTGTAGATTGGGAATTTGGCTTGAGATTGTTAGCTTGGTTAGAGTGGCTTTGAACTTTGTTTTTTCAAGATAGATTGTGAGTGATTTTCATATGTATAGTCACAAAATCCATGGATCATAAGTGTGTGGGAAGCAAGGAACTGTTGGAAGGGACCTTACGACATCAAGGCTTTGGTTGTAATCTCTCTTTCTATTATTTAATACAGATGCACTTTTATTTCCTATATGAATCTTATTTGTCCATATTGTATGATTCCTTGATCACATACATAGGTTCTCTTTGAGTATTCTATATTTCTTTCACTTTGGTTGGCTTGTGTTTTCTTGAAGATATGATATCATAGGAGCATCGAAGCGAAGCTAGGACGACAACGACAAGAGGAAGCAATATTTAAACGATATGTCACCTATCTTTCGTTTGATAGCAAACTCAATGATTAGAGATTAGGGAAAGAGTCATATCCTGTTTTGTTTTGTTCTAGATCTAGGTGGATCTAGGGAGATCTGTTTATGTCTGCATTTACCGATAAGTACCATAACAAAATTGGCAACCATACTGGGGTCGACGGGTGGAAATGGATCGACCGCTATAGAGTAAACTGGATGTTGTTCATGTTTTTCTTGTTGATACAGAATCTACCCTGCTAGGGTCCATTCCACCTTCTCCCATGGAACCCCCTCCAAGTAATGAGGCCATCCTTTTCGATTGGGGTGTTATAACTGGACCTCCTCTTCCCTCTCACATTCCTTTCAATATTACAGTACAAGTTTGTGGTCGAGACGTTCCCAAGACGTTGATAGATGAAGGTTCGTTCGTTAGTCTTTTGTCCTCTCTTGCTCGGCAAGATTTGGGTTATCCTCAACTTGTGTTCGGTTACCCAAAATCTGTTAAATTTTAATAGAAGAACCAATCACCCTTTAGGGATTCTTCCTCAGTTTCTTGTAACTTTTGGAGGGAAAATTGTCTTTATTGATGTTATGGTCATCCAAGACCCCTTGGATTTCGATTTACTCCTTGGGTGAGATTGCGTCTATGTCATGAAAGCTATCGTGTCCACTATTTTTCATGTGATATCTTTCCCTCACGATGGAAGAATTGTGATTATTAATCAACTTTCATTCGTTAGTCCTAACTTGACCATCAACTCAATATCATTCGTAAATGGTTCTTATATGCAAATGGTATCTTTCTTGCCATAGGTCAATTATGTGGCATTGTATCCCATGCCTTCAGCTACCAATGAAAATGATCATCTCACTGTAAGCTCAATCTCTTATGAATTGGATCCGGTAGTTGACCTGGTGACATCTTCGGTAGGGCTATTGGAGCCTGACCTCCTTATCCCTATTGTGACCCTTAACATGTGTTCCTCCCAGAGTGTGTTTCTTCCGTCAAGTGAAGATCTCTTGGAGGCCATGACCAATTTTTTTCCCTTGACATGGTGTCTTTCCATAGCACTATCCTCTTGGAAGCCATGATCAAGAAGAGAACCTTTGAGCATGGTTTTCTGATTTCAATCTCATTAAAAAATGAAACCATCTTTGAGCATGGTTTTCTGATTTCAATCTCATTAAAAAATGAAACCATCTTTGAGCATGGTTTTCTTATTTCAATCTCGTTAAAAAATGAAACTAGATGTGAGGATAGTTTTGCATCTCTGTGGCAACCTTGTTAAAAATGAAACAAAGGTTACGAGCATAGTTCATGTTTCTATGTCAAGATCGTTAAAAAATGAAACAGAGGTTTGTGGATTGAACTTGGATTCACGAGCATAGTTCTTGTTCCTGTGTCAAGCTCATTAAAAAATGAAATAGATTTTCCCCCCTCTTTGATTGAGTCAATTACTTCGTTACGTATAGTATTTGAAGCTTCATTTCATCCCCTTATGCCATTGGACGAAACGAAGCTTGGGGGGCAATTCTTTCAGCCTCTGGACTTCATGCTGAAGTTAAACCACTAGCTTCTTAAGCTAGGGGATAAGTACCAACCATCCTTGATGATGCGTTAGGAAGTCTCAAGCATAGTTTTTCTCTGGTTCAAGGTTGTGTAAAAATGAAACCACTTACTACAAGCATAGTTTCCTTTGGTTCAAGCTTGTGTAAAAATGAAACTAGGTCCAAGCATAGTTTTGTTTAGTTTTTAAGCTTGTGAAAAAATAAAATCTATCCCAAGCATAGTTTCGTTTTGTTTCAAGCTTGTGTAAAAATGAAACCAATACCAAGCTTAGTCTTTGTTCTTTCTCGTGCTCATAAATACATGATAATAAGTTACCGAGCTTATTATTTTTTCTTTCTCATGCTCGTAAATACATGAGGATGTAACCGAGTAGACTTTTATCACTTTTTTGGACTTGTTAAGGTTATACGAAAAAGGAAACCCCCTGGAGTTCCCTTTAAGATCTTTTCAAACTCTCTAAACATGAAAATATTTCCAAGCAATCTTGTTCTTTTCACACTCGTTAAAGTATTTGAAGAAAAAATTTGTTGAGCGATAGTTTATCTCTTTTTCGGTCTCATCAGACTACTTTACGAAAAAGGACATTGTGGAGTTTCCTTTAAGTGTTTTTCGGGCTCTCTAAACATGAAAAACCCCTGAGTTTTCTTTCTTTCGATTCATTAAACAAACATCAAAAGGCCCATATGGGACCGAACCACTCCATCCTAGGGTTCGTTAAACATACTACGAGGGACTCGTCCGAAGGATGAGCTTACTTCGAGAATATGTTATCCTCCTCAAGCTTGTGTAAAAATAAAGAGGTACTCGCCAGAAATGGTGGGAGGGAATTGGGAAAGAAATGTATCTAAACCTATATTCTATGAAAGAGTCACCTTTTAACATGACACCATTTCACTTGCTTTGTGTCTAGGTTGAAAAATCTACTTGCATCTTGGTCATACTCCTTTATAAGATTACAAATTGGTCTGTGATCCATGTTGTTGAGTTAGTGCTTCCAAGACAGTTGTTGTGTCATCAATATGTTCAAAGAGAAGTTCAACCTAGAAATCCTTCTATTGCATTAGCCATTTCCACAGTCCTTAAGCCTTCTATTCGTCGACCATCCTTGAGTCAGTCTTGAATCACTTGTTGCTCTGATCTACCTCAAATATTTTTACTCATTTCGTGTCATTGATGGGGGATACATTAAGGCCCTCCTGTGACGAGTCTTTTCCTGTAGACTTCAACTCATTCTCCAGGAATTAGACTTAGAAACTAATTGGTACCTTGGAACTTGCATGCCTCAATGGTAGGTTTCCTCACTTTCGATAGTGGGTTTTCATTATTGACCCCTGATCGGGAGATTTTACCGAGTGTTTGACTTCAACTCATTAATTCACATTCGTTGGATTGTACTAGAGTACCTTGGGGGTCATTGAAATTAATGGTGATTTCCCTCGCACTTGTTAATGGTATTCATTAATGATCAGTAATCAAGTGGTTTCTACCATGTTCGACTTCAACACATGTATTCACATGGTTAGATTCATACTATAGAGTGATGGAGATGAAGACCTTGGATCTTTTTTGACAGATTCAGGTTGCGTTGGAGTATATTTAATTTGTACTGTCACATAGATCCATAGTGTACGTCTCATGGTTATGTTCAAATTTGAGTCTTTAACACATAGATCCACAGTGTATTTTTGGTGGCTATGTTCAGATTTGAGTCATAATGGCATGGATCCACAGTGTATGTTTGGTGGCCATGACCTGTCTTACTTGACATGGATATTTTCATGTCGGCATTTATGATTTGAGTCATTTGTAGTATGAGTATGGGAATGCCTACCTCAGTGATGATATATTATTGTACTGTATTTCCTTGTTTGTTGGCATGTTTCTGACCGACTGTTCCTTGTTCCCTACACACACTCGACAAACTATTTTAGCTATCACTATGTTCTAACTTCATACTTTGGGGGGATCTCTGTTACACATTATTTTTGTCATCCCTATGACCATTAATGATGTAAACCTGTCTATTGTCTTCAGAAGGATTAGTGGCCTGAATTCCTGAGGAAAGAAGGGAGAAGAACTTTGCCTGAGAGAAGAAATTGTATTTTCCTTTGTAAAAACCCTATTAAGGAAGGTCGTTGCAGGCTACACTATATATAGGGTGCAGAGATKCCTACTCATTGCACCCTACTCTAAATCTAGGTTGCGACGTCTCTGCAAGMTGCACTATACTTAGGTTGCGATGATTTTTGTACGTGGAAAAAAGAGCATCTTCTCGATGCTTCTAGAAGGAGAAGCTTCTATGGTGAGGTGGACTCCGATYGGTTTGGATCTTACTCTCTTTTCCAATTTAGTGGGATCATCCTAACCTCCTCACCTTATCCTCTTCAACTTATAAAAGGAGAGGAGCTCTCATGGAAAAAGTCAGCTTGATTGGGTTGGAAAGTTCTTGAGCTTGTAGATTGGRAATTTGGCTTAGGATTGTTAGCTTGGTTAGAGTGGCTTTGAGATTTGTTTTTTCAAGATAGATTGTGAGTGACTTTCAGATCTATAGTCACAGAATCTGTGGATCAGAAGTGTGTGGGAAGTAAGGAACTGTTGGAAGGGACCTTACGACATCGAGGCTTTGGTTGTAATCTCTCTTTATATTATTTAATACATATGCACTTTTCTTTCCTATATGAATCTTATTTGTCCATATTGTATGATTCCTTGATCACATACATAGGTTCTCTTTGAGTATGCTATATTGATTTCACTTTGGTCGGATTGTTTTTTCTTGCAGATTTGATATGACAGGAGCACCGAAGCAAAGCTAGGATGACGACAACAAGAGGAAGCGATATTTAAACGATATGTCTCCTATATTTCGTTTGATAGAAAACTCAATGATTAGAGATTAGGGAAAGTGTCATTTCCTATTTTTTTTTGTTCTATATCTAGGTGGATCTAAGGAGATCTATTTATGTCTGCATTTACTGATAAGTCCCATAACAGTAGGGAAGTTATCTTTAGGACAAGCCTTGTTGAGGTCTCAAAAATACATACATACATGGATGGTTCCTTGATTTTTATTTACGGGAATAAGGTTGGACACCCATCCAGTCAAGGGAACCAGGTAGATGAAACTGACATTAAGTAGTTTCTCTACCTCTTCCTTAATAGCAGAGGACTTCCTAGGATTAACAACTCTAAGACGTTTCTGAACAGGTTTATCATCCAGATAGGTTTTAATCTCATGTTCAAAAATGTTGGGGTCAATCCCTAGAATATCTTCATACGACTAAGTGAAAACATCACGAAAATATTTGAAGAGACTAGTGTAGATATGAATTTATTCAAGAGAACAATCGACATCGATATATATGTTCTCAATTTTCCTAGGAATACGAGAGATGTCGATTGTGATGGTAGGAGATATATTCTCCATGTTTCCTTTGGCATAAATACCATGCGTATCTAATGGAACCATGGTGTGGCCAACCATCTCACTCAAGGTAGATCTAGAGTCATCATGTTCGATCTTAACAAGCTCTGGGAGGAAAAAGGATCAATGATGCATATCGTTCCAAGGCCTAACATGACCATACATGGCCTCTAATATGGCTTCTTCTGAAGGTAAAGTATCGTCGAGGAAATCATGTGAGTAAGATGATTGAGTGGCCCATACGGGCTCTAGAATAGGATCCACCTCATTCGTCCATGAGGAGGCAGGATCTGGGTCAGCAGTAGCGTCAAGAATAGAATGATACACAACCTCTTCTTCTAACAGTGTCATTTCCATCCCATTGTACGAATGACCTTTGTACAACATAGTCAGGGAAGGTAGGGTCTAAGGGTCGTTGAAATACGAAGTACGGAAAGGAACATACCTCATCGAAAATGAAGACTCACTGGAAATGGCATGACTATGGTGAATTGGTGACATGAAATAAAATATACCCATCAGAGAGGAATACATTCTGACACCAATATCCTCAGTTTCCTGCTGAAATTGTTTTATCACAAGGACCGAAGGTCCAACCGATGCACTAGGAATAGTGTGTGGAAAGGAAAATTGATCAATCATCACTGTTTTCCCTTCGTGAGGAAAACATAAAGTTTGGAAAATGGACGACATGACGACTGTCATGGAATAAGTCCAATTACACCCTAGTAGTAAATTATAGTCTAGAGGCGCATCAACCACCTCGACATCCACCTCCATTGTCTTCCCACCTGACTGGACCAAAAAAGCGAGAATAATTATGTGGGGTCGAAACGAACACCCATAAAATGCAGTCAACATAGTCATATATTGGGACATGGTCAGAGAGCCAATAGATTTCCAACAAGTTAGGGACATCACGCACGTCACAACACCTTCATCAATTATAGTACATTTGATGGTAATTTTCATGTACTCCACATGGATTTGAAAGGCCACATGGTAAGGTAAGTGAGGCTTAACATATGTGACGTCAAACTCGATAACCTTCGAGCCACACTGTTCTATAGCTCCTTACGAAGATAACAAGCAATTCCTCTATGAAGGAAACATCTGTACCACCTCCAAAGTAGATATCGCACAAGGGGTTTGTACCAGGTCTTTGACAATCAAATAGTTCTGGGAGGATTTTCCCTTAGGATTGTGGGAAGAGTTCTTTAGTACTCCTTTCGAAATACGAGGAGGTGGTTCCAGATTTTTGATATCCAAGGGTGTTTTTAGAGGGGGAGGAGACCTTGGACCTATAAAAGTCTACGAAGAACCGTAATCACGAGATCGAGTGGCTACATCAATCTGATACTTGACCATATTGATACATAGATGGCCACCTTCATATGTCGAGGGTTTTTGACTCCTTCTCAACACATTTTTTGTGTTGGAGGTCCCCAAGGCCATGTGTTGATTATGTGGAAATGGATTTATCAGCACCATGGGAGTCTTCCATAAGAGCCTTGAGGCTTCCTCAATTTTGGGGCATAGGTGGGTAAGGTGATAATCTTTATAAAGTTTACAAGGAAAATTCACCTTTTGTTTTTCTTTCTTTCACTCACCAACATTATTATTCGATCTATCATTGTTAGTGTCATCCTTGGATTTATTTTTATTTTTCCCACCCTCACAATTATTACCTCGTCCTTTCTTTTTATTCCCTCCTGGTTGTTGGTTACTATTTGGGTTAGTCGACGACTGTACATAATGCACATCCGACAACTGGGTGGGAGTGGAGGACGAAGAAGAAGCTTGCCCTGCTACAGGATGGCTTAGAGACAACTATTTCAAATGGTTCATCACCAATTCTATAGACTTAGCATTTGCAGAGCCTATGATGCCATCTGCATGAGGCTCAGGATTTTGTCTAGGATCATAGTTTGACCGGGGTGTGTCAATAAGAATTTCATACAACATCCCAGATTGAGCATATATGAGGTCCAATTGTTGGGATTTGAAAATAGCTTCTTCCTCAAATGTTACTCCAGATGTATAGATATCCTTCGAAATATAACGAATAATGACTTCAGGAACCATTCCAATAGAAACTCTGGAGGAATGTAGGATTTGATAAACCTCTTCCATCTACTCCACTCTTGTATGTGGTCTGAGATATGCATGGCTTTATCTTGGTGGAAGGGAGACAAAAGTTATATGTCGCATCGTAACAAATCGACAACTGGAAGTGGTTGATAAAGACCAATATCATCTTATTAAAGGTTCTGTATGTTCCCCCAGTATCTCAATGTACCATTTTGTAGCAACCCCTGTAAGGGTGCGTTGAAATAGACTAAAACGAATATAATCATCATTCAGGGAGTTGGATGATAACCATAGATGAAAATTAGTAACGTGATCCTGGATATTCACTAGTGTTTCCTTCGAATTTTGGAATGTATGAAGGAATATTGGTGGGGACGAGGGGCCATAATGGATCGTGACGCATAGGGTCATTCATTAATTTTGAAAAATATGGCAGACTAAGCATGACTAGAAAAGGAATCTGGGGTTGCGGTGTCTGAGCCCATGCTCCCAGGAAATATTGGGGCTGAGGTATTGCAGGCTATCTAGGGTTCAGGTATATGCCATGGCCCTATCCGATAGGGTAATATCCTCCTCCAAACTGATTCATAAAAGGTTGTATGGGCTCCATACCCGTGGAAGAAACATGATGAGGGTTATATATGTTGCCCCCAGCCAAAGGGACTCTAGGAAGGGGATTTTCCATAATAAATGCATTCATCAAAATCGGTATAGAGGAAGAGGGGATGAAGGATGGAATATAGGAAGTGAATTGTCCGCCCGGTTGAGCACTCCATCCTGAAGCATTGAGACTAGGATTAGACCCGGAGAAAAGAGGATTCCAACCTCCAACTGTAGGATTCGCTTGGGGAATATGACCCCCACCAAACCAGAAATTAACATACAGAGGAGTCGTTCCTCCAGGTCCAAAACTAGGATTCACATTAGTCATTGGAACAGAGGATGAGATTTGTGATGTCATATTGGGCATATCAAAAGTAAAGGGATTAGAGGCTAAAGGTATTGACTGAGAATTGTGACTTGGCATACTAAGAAGATATCTAAAAGGGTTCATTCCTATGGATTGAGTAGGATTCATAGGTTGGGTAGCACTAGAGGAGGGGACCTTCGACACTCCCATCGTTGAGGGTGAAGAATTCGAAGGGATCCCACTAATAAAAAAAGATATAAGATTCAAAGGTCTCCTCGAGACATTCAGGTCTGACTCAGTACTCATAATTGGATGATCACGAGTCTAGCAGGTGGAGATATATGTACCACGTCTATTAACTTTAGGCCTTTTAGAAGGCAACTTTGGTAAAGGATCAATATGTGGTGGTAACTTCAACAAATAGTGATACCTACGAAATGGTTGGTATTTCTCCACGATGACTCAATACTAGAGATATAAAACCAAATCCTAGGGACAACTAATAATCAGAGAGCACACCAAAATAAAGCAAATAGGCCAATGCACACAAACAAGAAATAGTGGCTGAAAAGGGGCCTCCCTCACTAGAGTAGGTATATCTCTCCCAAGGGGGTCCTTCGACTCCCTTCAAAATATTGGAGGTATCAAAATCAGTTATAAGGGCCCTCGTGGGCTTAACAACACATTCAGTCAGATCCCCTCAGAGAGGTAATCCTCCATAAAGGTTGTGTGTTTTTTGACCCTTATCTGAATCAAGGTACYTGCAGAATAACCCCTGCAAGTAACCTATGTCAAGCAACTAGATTCAACACAATATAACCAATGCGCAGGAGAATGCTCATAATTTCAATCCACCGTATGGGTAGGGTAATAGAGCCCAAAATATTGAAAGCACCACCTCTCASGTAGGTAAAGATACTAGAAAGACCCCCAAATAAGAATAGAAMCCTAGAAATATATCTAACGCTAAGAAGGTATTAGAGGGATATCTCTGCAACCAACTTCGCGTGACATCGTGCTTAACTCCAGTGTGAGCAGAGCCTCATGAAGTCACTAATTACACAATGGGTTTCACCACTCCTTGGTCAGACACATATTTTTAGTTTAATATCCTTGGAGAAGTTTACTCACAAAATCCTATTCCAAGGCCCTATATCCTATACTTGTTTGTGTACCCTAAAAAATAAAATCGTTTCTAATCAATTTTAATTAATCAACATTAATTTTAATGGCTTCTGCTTACTCAAGAGGTGTGGTCATGAAACTAATGGTATTATGACTCACCATATAAAAAGAAGCAAATATAAAAACACTGCTAAGTACTAGTCATGAATTTCAAAGAGATGGTATACTTCTAAATGCAATTTTTCCAATGCAATCTCTACAATTTCAACGAAATGGAATCTCTCCCAATATGTCAAAATCAATAAATAATACTCAAAAGTGAAAATGCCAGAATGAAAATAAGAAAATATTTTTTTATTTTCGATATATAGAAAAGAAAATGCAAGGACTAAATAGCCACTTCACAGGTAGACCCTACTATAAGAAAAAAGAGACAAGCCAAGTAGGAAACCAAGAAACAAACAATCAAACCAATGTGCAAGGACAACCAATGAAAAAAATGATAAGAAATAAAACCGCTCGAAAATTTAACAATAAAAAGGTTTCCTATCACTTTGTGAGAACTTAATAGTCAGGACAAGGACCCAAGAAGACTCAACAACCAACCAAACTCACCCAGAAAACACCAAACTCATTAATCAAGACTAAAGAGATGATGTGTCTGACTTTTTGAGCACAAATCGTGTATATATGCTCCCTAAAGGAAGACAACTCGTGTATATACACGTCTGTCAAGGGAAAAACCACGTATACCCAATAAAACACTGTCAGGGAAAGGGTTAAGCCAAGAAACTCATATGCAAGGTAAGAGATAGGTTGTCAAGCAATAGGCGACAAGGAAAATCAGGTTAACAAAGAGAAAATCAAGGAGAATGTTATCACCATAAAAAACTTATGTGCAAAATCGAGTTTTCTAGACTTAGCAAGGTGCTAAACTGATGTGGAGGCGTGACAAACTAGAGGACAGGGCCAAGTCTGGCAGGAGGAGGCTATATCTAGTGGGCACTAAGTTGATGGGACATGATGGGTCGCAGATCGCAAGTGCACTAGATCAACGGTCGGGGATGTTTTCGGGGGAAGGAGTTGCACGAAGTATAATTCCTGAAAGTGGGACGAAAAATAAACCACATTTTTGGGTTAGGACCACGTGGTGCCACTGGGTACATCTTGGGGTGAGAAGCGGGTTTCCCTAAACCACTTCCTCACGCCCCCAAAATTGGGAAAGTATATAAAAGGGGTGGTTTTCATTTATTTTATTATTTTTCAAATACTGGAACATTGAAAGTTGGAGTGACCACTCCATTCAAACTGAAGCTCAACAGTAAGACAAATCATGTGTTTTCCACTCATTTACAGGTATTTTTCATTGCCACCATGTACCCTATCATAATTTCAGTAACAGAGAAAGACCCTGTGTCAAACGAAGTAGACCTAATTGACCGAGATTCATATGTGTTCGACATTGAAATGACCATTTCGCCCATATCTGTGTCCAAATCTAATCTGTCCAATAATGTAGGGAAGAAAATACCATTCCTTGAAGCAGTCCAGGCCACTATAGTCCCTTACATTTTCGAGGTCGCGATCCCTTTCCCTGAATTCATAGGTTGGTGCGCAGAGCAGTATTCATAGGAAGAGAAAGTTGTCGTCAATAAATAGGGGTCGAAGGTCCTATGTAGGGTAGAGAGTCTATCAATTCGAGGTGCCCTCGGTATACTAGAGTCCTTCTCCGTAGTGTCTGAACCGTTCAAGGAAGAAAAGATAATTATGGTTTATAGGGAGTGTCCTTCAGAAGTCAAAGACCTATTTTTATAGACAATTGTCAAACCGGAGCATCTTTCAGAAAGCCCGTCTTTTCCAATGAGTCTGAGTATCATGGTTATTGAGGTCCAATGGGCATATTCCCTACTGAGTCAAATTTTAGGCCTAGATAATGACAAGCATTTGGCAAAGGTCATGTTGGGTTTCATGTTGGCATTTTTTCAGTGAGAGTCTAGTCTTCCAGTCCGTGTCAGTTTTGACCAGTTCATAGTTGGTAATATCCATAAACAACTAGTGAATTTTTTATCACTAAGAAATTTCAGATATTACACATACTTGTTGAAGATTTTCCTGGAAACAAATAAGAGAGATTTTCTTGAGGCATCATTCATAACAACTGAATGTAAGGGGATCACAACAAATTCATCTTCATCAACAAATTCATGTCCATGGATTACAACTTTATTTTCAGCACTAGCTTACTAAGAGTCCTGGATGACATGAGGAGATATTTACAACCAAATCCAGAAAACAAGGTAGGGGAATGGGTACTGTTCATGCATTCAAGAGTGGTCTGGGTTTATGGTTTTCATGAATCCCCCTATATTCTATCTATTTTTCTGACACCCAGAGTCTTTTCCCTTGAATTCATTAGGAAAATAATCATATCAAAGACAGAGCATTTCTTGATATTGCACAAAGCCTCCAACCTCAAATTCCCTTTCATCATTGGACCCTTCATTGTCAAGACTAGATCATGCTTATCTCAGATCCAAGAAAATATCAAAGAGTTTGGATTTGCACAGCTACAGGGAAGAAGATATGATCCACATCAGATCATATCCAAGAGAAGAGTGATGAACAAACAAGCCCCTTATGAGCATGAACATGTTGAGGGTTTTGAAAAATTGGAAAATATAGAACTCTGTGTTGATATGGAAACAATCTTGCAACCAACTGAAACACAACAAGTGGAGGCAACCCCGCAACAGGCTCAAACAAAACAAACTCCTCTAAAGTGGATAGTTAAAGTCCCCAAAGTAATTGTTTACAACAAGAGAAGTAGTTCAGAGGCCCTGAGCACTAGTGATCAACATAATTCCCCTACGAAGATGAATATCACACAATCCCCACAGATAGTGGATATAGAGGAGGAAGATCCTTAAAAACAAGAAAATATGGATATGGTGGAGAGTGGCACCAACACTGCATAAGTTGAGAAGGGAAGCAAGCTCCAAAGTGAAGGCAACTCAAGAAATTTTAGCAGCAAAAAACACATCTTTGATAAGACATCAGCACAAGTCTTCTCTGTTCACAGTAAGATATATAGATAAGAGAACATTTAATATAGAAGTTGCAGATGAAGACAATGTATCTAAGATCAATATAAAGTATGACAACATCAGTGCTCCAGACAAAGTCAAATTCCACAGGAATACCAGTGACATGTTGTATTCTGATTACTTGGGTCTAAGTCTGAAGAATTCAAAGCTGTCAACTTATGCAATAAAGTTGGAAGTGCAGTTGAGGCAAGAAAAGGCATCCAACAGATCTTGGAAAACTCAGGTCAAGAGGATATAATCTGAAGGCCCTCAAGGAGTGAAATCCTCATTGGATGAAAAGGACAAGCTTATTCAAAGCTTGAAGAAGAAACTGAAAATGTCTGCCACAGAGCATCCACAAACAACAAAACTAGTTTCTCTAAAACAAGAAAAGGAAGCATTTCGACAAGAGGCATTGAACTACAAGGCTAAGGTATTATAGCTAGAACAAGAAAAGATGAATTGTTCACAAGGTCAGACAAAATTACTGACCACAACTATAGCTATACCTCCTACTACAGAAGTTGGGACAAGCACTGAAGAACTTGTCTAGGCTATGTCACAAGTTAGCTTGAAGTTAGGAGAAATCAAGGGGTTAAAGGGAGACATAGAGAAATTGAAGCAGGAAATGAAAACAAAATATGAAATGATGGCTCAATTTCAAAAGGAGAATCAAGCATTGCAAGAGAGGATAGACAAGCTGAAAATAAGATTGAGAGGCAAAGGATTGTTGTAGAGAGCCAAACACATCATCTGGGATTCTATAGCTGCTGAAGCTGCCAGGTTCAGAGTGTACTTAAACTTCATCAATGATAAAGACAACATGGCCATCACAGCCAGAAGCAGGTGCACTGTTGTAAATGAGACCTTAGCAAAGAAACCATCAAAGTAGGCCAAAAATGCCATAAACCTGCTAAAATCCATCCCTACTACAGAGCTTCAAACCATTGGGGTCAAAGATACGACTACATTGATCATATGGTCCAAGAGGGTCATTGACAAACATAACCTGCTAAAATAAGTCCAAACTAAGGCCATACAGATGGAGAAAAGTGTACAAGAATTCAAGGATATGTTTGAAGAATTGTTCATTAAAGACCTCCCACCATTTTGGGATGGAAAAGGAAAATTATATGATCAAGAGGAATACAATTCTCGCCTCACTCAATGGAGGATGGATCACTCCAAGTTTGAGGACCTGGAGGAAAACTTGAAAGGAGCAACCCTGGTTGAACATTTGATTACATATTTTGATATTTTGAATCAGTTCAAAACAATGAAGATTGGACTACCAGTCATGACATATGCCTCATGCATTGACCTGGAGATCCTAATCAAAGAAATGATGGACTATGACATCCCTTCTAACTTGCAATGGAAGGAGATAGTGCGGCTAGGTAAAACAAAGTGCAGTTTTCCAGGATCCAACAAATGATGTCCAGGTGTCATCGAATATGGAAGATGAAACACAAGACCAAAACAGAAAAAGTGGCAAACGAAGAAGCTAAAGCGTCAGAGGAATCGACAGTTGGATCATAAAACATTTTTTTGTTAATCATTGTAATCGATTCCCATACTGAAATTGTCATTTGTAATCATTATAATTAGTTTTAGAAGTTGAAACGTTTCAGTTCATCTATTGTAATCGGTTTCTAACTGAAGGAACTCGAATTGTATAAGTATTAGGAGTTCCAAATGTATTAATGTTGGCAGAAGTGCAAGGGCACAATTTTAGTAGTTCAGAACTCAATTCTAATTTTTTGACACTAAATTGAATACATATGCAGAAGTCTTTGAAGTTTCCATGAAAAATTCTAATGGTGGTGATCTAAGTTTTGTCTCCTCTCTTTGTATGTATTTCCTGTATTTTTTATTTCATTTTCACTGTATTCTGTTTAAATTGGATAGTCAAAGGCCCATAATTCATCTTGTGATGCTCTCAGCTGAAGCAATTTAAACTATGTTAAGTTCTTCTTAACTAATTCATAATTCATTTATTTAATGCTCTGATGCAGTTACATGTTTTCTTTTTCTTCCTACACTCTGCAAATTTACAAGTTATAACTCAGAATTATCGCCTCATTTAGCATTTATCCTCTGGAGAGTTCTACAGACAAGTCAATGTCTTCATTCATTTTCAGAATTTTGACTCCATAGCCCTAAGTGTCCATCCCCTTCCTTGCCAATAACTTTATAAAAAAACCCCAAAACAACAAAACCTAGCCATCGATTGTCAAATAAACACCAAGTGACATGAGAGAGCCCTCTCTAAGCTGAGCAGGATAGTACACATTTCCAAAGTTGGTTTTTAGGTTACCTCTATCATTTGTTTCATCAACCGAACAAATTTACAGAGTGCTAACATTCTAGCGCCATTGTCGGGGATCAAAAGTGAAATTTTCCCTGGGAAAAGAATGACTTAAAGCTTCAGATTTGATTCTTGAGGGTGACAGTGAATCAAACACCTTATTGGCTGAGACTAAATTTACCCTCGTGACTCCATTACAAAGAGACCGATAGCATAAAGTAGTTTGAGCTAGAAATCCTAGCTCCCAAGAGAATTCATACCAGAAGAAACCCAGACCCAGAAGCAGTGATCCCTGTGTCTGATCCTGAGAAGATTGTACATAAAATAAAAGAAATCCAATAAGCCCAGTCTTGTTTTTAGAGAGATATCTATCCTTTCCCAAAGATGGATTAACAAGCATTGAAGATATTGAGTTTGATGTGAAATTTGAGCAAACTTTGTTAAGAACTAAATCAGAGTCTTGTTTGAACGAGATCATATTTGATAAGAAGAGGTTCCAATATTTAATTTTAGCTGCCTCTACCAAAAATATTGTGATTCATACTCATAACCAACAACCACTTCAAGTCCTTACAACAACCATGGAAGCTAGGTTTTTCCCTCTTGTTCTACCTTCTCATTTACATGATTTTCCCTGAGAGTATAATCTGAGGATTAAGTTGTATGATGTTGAAGGCAATGTGTCAGCCCAAAAACATCTAGATTGGTTCAATGATTTTATAGAATTAAAATAAGTGGATTTTGAGGATGAAAAAATGAGGTTGTTTGCACAAAGTCTTGCAAGAGAAGTCATAAATTTGTTCAGATCTCTCCCAACAACTAGTGTCATAAATTTTGAAGCCTTTGAAACCAGTTTTATTGCAAATTGGGGTGACAAGAAAAACCCCCTTCAGTTGTTAACTCAGTATAACAACATGAGAAGGTCACCTTATGAAACAATGTAGGAGTTTTCAACCATATTTATAAAGGTCTATAATTTAATTCCTACTGAAGTAAAACCCCCTCCTAAAGTTGCTCAACTTAGATATGTTGATTCCTTTGAAAGTGATTTTTCTTTGTTATTAAGGGAAAGAAGATCTAATTCATTATATGATATGATGATTGATGCAATAGAATTTGAAGTAAATCTGGTGGCTTTAGGAAAGATCAAATCTAACTCTAACAAAGACATGAACAAGGTTCAAGATAAAGAACAACCTTCAACCTCACAAACATCAGAAGAGAGTTTTGAAATGATGATGAAGACCATGGAGAAACTGATGGAGAGGATGTCTTTGGACAGTAAGCCTAACACTAGAGAACAGGTTAATGCTCCAACCAGAAATCAGAGAAGACCAACAATTCCACAAATCAGAGAAAGAGAGCAGAGGAACCAGGGTGACCAGCAAGTAAGACCTCCTTTTCAAAATAATTATGTAAATGAGAATTATGATGAAAATTTTGAAGACAATGTGGATTGCTATGATGCTAATGAGATAGGTGTTTTTTACTAAAGAAGAGCATGACCAGTTCATGGATGCAAATGCAATCTTCATGCAGGAGGAGGAGGAAAGTTTGTTGGTGGAAAATGAAGATTACCAAACAGGATTGTATAATTCCATCATGCAATTTCAGAAACAGTACAATCTTCGAAACAAAAAGGTGCTTGCAAATCCTCCAAAGGGAAACCTTACCAAAGAAGTTTAGAATAACATACCTTCTTCAAGTCAGCCAAAAAATGACTATGTTGCAAAAGAGGTTGTGGACAAAGGAAAACAAAAGGAAGAACCACAAAATAAAGTGCCTGAAGCAAGAAATGAGACAGTCATCAAAGAGGTAGAGAAAACATCATCTTCTTTTAATTTTGAAAGTGAAATGCCCAAGATCAAAATCTCTGTACCATTCAACGAATTGATAAATAACAATGAATATAGAAATCAGATCATCAAAATGATCAATATGGAACAAACTTATGACACTTTGAACATACAATATGACCATCCTTCCATCTTCCTTGGCCCACGTGTAGAGGAAAGTAGTGATGCTGATGAAGTCCCCCCTTTCTATGGCAGTCTAAAGATTCACAATATGACTCTGCACAATGCTATGTTGGATTCAAGTGCATCCAATAACCTGGTGCCCAATGTGGTCATGGACCAATTGGGCCTGGACATCACAAGGCCTTACAAAGATATTTTATCCTTTGATTCAAGGAAGGTGAAGTGCCCGAGACTAATCAAAGATATGGTGGTATCTTTGTCTCAAATTCCATCAAAGAATATGGTCATGGATGTAGTGGTTGATGATATCCCTCCCAAGTTTGGCATGTTTTTATCTAGGTCATGGGATGAAAAGTTTAAAGGAACTCTGCAGATGGATATGTCATACGCCATCATCACTGTCTTTGGTTAAGATAGGATATTGTACAAGGATGTTTTTCTCAAATACATGGTCAGTAACAAGGCCCATCCAAATAACCATCCCATCTACTATGTGGAGGTTGAGTTGGGTTATTCCATTTTTTTCAATGATCTGTGTTTTGAAGAGAAAGGGTCAGATATTGATACGGATGCAAAAAACAAATCTGATCAGCAGATTGAGAAAATTTCATAGCAGCAGGACAGTGCATAAAATGAGATGTGGAACATGAGTTTCAATGGAGCTGTCAGCAGAGAGGGGGCATGAGATGGTGTATGGATAAACCCCCCCAGATTGGCCATAAAAATATGCTCTTATAAACTTTCTTTTTATTGCACAAACAACATGGTTGAATATGAGGCATTGGTGTTGGGATTGAAGGATTTGAAAGAAATGGGCACTAGGAGGATAGTTGTTCATGGAGATTCTGAGTTGATCATAAATCAGGTGAAGTGAATATATCAATCAAAGCACCCCAAATTAAGAGCATATAGGAATACAGTGCTTGACCTTCTGGAAGAATTTTCAGAATATAGCCTCTCAGCAATTCCAGGGGGTCAAAATCAGATTGTTGATGCTCTTTCTACTTCAACTTCAGTTTTCTAAATTCCAATCTTTCCTAACAGGGGATATGAAATTGAGATCAAGCATAGAACAACAGTGCCTGATAAGATTAATTATTGGCAGGTTTTTGAAGATAATAAACAAATAGAAAGTTTCCTCAAGATGGAGGATGGGTTTGAGAATTTGAATATTGATGAAGAATATTGTGATGAGGAGGTAGATGAAGTTGTGTTCACAAAGGATGATTACTTAGAAAATCAGATTGTTGGTAAAGATATAGTGCAACTAAAAAGTAACATCATTCCCAAAGGCCTAGTTCCATTGGAGAAACTCTTTGATAATAATGATGTGGCGAGGAGTCCTAATATTGTTTTAAATGAGGGAGATGTTGAAGATTGCAACATTGGGACTCAGGAAGATCCCAAGATCATTAATTTGTCCAAGACACTCATCCCTGAAGTTAAGCAAAGATATATCAATTTAATGAAAGAATTCCCTGATGTTTTTTCCTGGAGTTATGAAGACCTGAAAGTTTATGATACCAAGGTAATTCAAAATGTGATTCCAATTAAAGAAGATCATAAACCTTTCAAACAAAATTTAAGAAGAATCAATCCTTTGTTTCTTCCCTTGATTGAGAAAGAGATAAAGAATTTGTTTGAAGCCAATATCATAGTATATTTGAGGTTTTCCAAGTGGGCGTAAAATCTGGTGCCTGTCAGAAAGAAGAGTGGTGAGATAAGGTTGTGTGTGGAATTCAGAAATCTGAACAGGATGTCTCTCAAGGAAAACTACCCACTGCCTAAGATGGATCAAAATATACAGAAAGTGGTAGGTTCTCAGAAAATGTCAATGTTGGATGGTTTCTCTGGGTACAATCAAATCATGGTGCACCCTGATGATCAGGAAAATACAACATTCACAACACCATGGGGTACCTTCATGTATGCCAACATGCCTTTTGCGCTCATGAATGCACGATCAACATTTCAAAGAGCTATGGACATAGACTTTTCTGATGAAAAATACAAATGCATTGTTATTTACTTAGATGATATCACTGTGTATTCAATTTCTGATGAAGAACATTTCAAGCATATAAGAAGGGATTTTCAGAAGTGTATAAAGTTTGGCATTTTATTGAACCCCAAGAAGTCAAATTTTGGCATGGAAGAAGGAAATTTGCTTGGTCACATTATTTCAAAGGAGGGGATAAATATAGATCCCAACAAAGTTGAGGGGATCTTAAAAATTGTCACACCCAGAAGCAAAAAAGAAGTGCAATCTTTCCTAGGGAAAGAGAATTTTCTGAGAAGATTCATCCCTAACCTGGCTGAAATCATAAATTATATCACTAACATGCTCAATAAAGGAAATGATATAAAGTGGACCCTTGAATCCATAAAATCATTTGAAGACATTAAAGTGGCATTGACCAAGGCCCCAGTACTGGTCAGTCCTAATTTTGAAAAATAATTTATAGTGTTCTCTTTTTCCTCAGAGCACACCATTGGTGGTGTTTTATTACAGAAAGATGAGTAGAATTTTGAGAATCCTATAGCATACTATAGAAGGACATTGAGCGATGCCCCATTGAAGTATTATATCATGGAAAAACAGGCATATGCACTAGTCAAGGCCCTAAAGGAGTTCATAGTTTATTTCTTGCATTCTCATACCACCGCCTATGTAGCCAACAATTTTGTGAAAGACAATTTAACTCGGCTTTATCCTGAGGGGAAAGGGGAAAGTGGATAGTTTTGTTGTTGGAATATGACCTTGATATCAAACCTACAAAGTTGATCAAGGGCCAGGGACTTGCAAAGATGATGGCACAGAAACATTGTGAGATCTTGGGAATAAATTTCATTGCTAACTTGTCAGCATATTTAGAAGAAGAAAGGGCCCCTCGGGTATCCCAAAAATTTCTTGACTCCCCATGGTATGCTGATATTATTTATGTGTTGAGAAATTTGTAGGCTCCTCCTGAATTGAGTAAAAACAAGGCCAGGTTCTTAAAGATAAAAAAAACAAAGTTTTGTATTGTAAATCAATCTCTGTATTGGAAGGATCCAAGAGGTATCTTGTTGAGTTGTTTGTTGGAGGAAGAGGTAGAGAATACCATAAGACAATTCCATAAAGGTGACTATGGAGGACACCATTATTGGAAAACTACTATGCACAAGATATTGAGGGTTGATTTCTATTGGCCTAGCATTTTTTTCGATGTCTATAAAGAGGTTTCAAGCAGTCATGAATGCAAAATCTTTTATGGGAAGAGAAAATTGCAGCCTTTTCCCTTAAATCCCATCTCTGTTGAAGCACATTTTAGACAATGGGGCCTTGATTTCATAGGATAAATCCATCCATAGTACTGATATCAACACAAGTGAATACTGATAGCCCTAGATTATTTCACCAAGTGGATTGAAGTAGTTCCCACCAAAAAAGCCACAGATGTTGTTATCATTCAGTTTTGGAAAACAATATTTTATCCAGGTTTGGGTGTCCAATCAAAATCATTACAGACAATGCAACAACATTTAAGTCCAAGAAGATGGAAAAATTATGTAGTGATTACAAGATCACTCTTGGCCACTCCACATATTATTACCCTCAAGGTAATGAGTTAGTTGAGTCATCAAATAAGAGCTTAACCAGAATTATCAAGAAGTTGCTGCAAGATAACAAAAAATCTTGGTACAAAAAGCTCATCCCTGCACTATGGACTAACATGATCACTACAAAAAGATCTATTTCCACTTCACCCTTCCAGATTGTGTATGGAAAAGAAGAATTTTTTCCTATTGCACTAGGATTGACAGTGATGAGGTTGCTATAGGAGCAAGATGTTGAAACAGATGCCACTCGAAGGAGAACAGATTAACTGATCAATGTCCAACAAACAAGAGAAACAACCTTCAACAATTCTCCATTGCAACAAGACAAGATTAAAAAGGATTTTGACAAGCATACCAAGGAGGATGAATTCAAAGTGGGAGACTTGGTGTTGAGATGGGAAGCCAGAAATGAAGACAGAAGAAAGCGTGGGAAATTTGACCATCTATGGTTGGGACATTTCAAAATTGTGGCATACCATGGGAATAATGCCTATCTGATATAGGAGAGTAATGGAGATATTGTTGGAGGAGGACCTGTGAATGGAAGGTTTCTAAAACATTATACCATTTAAAGGAACTATAACCCTTTCCACTCATTGTGTATAACCATTTTGTTTTCAAGTTGAAGTAGTTGGAATTAAATCAGTAGAAATTGAAGCCCGAAGTGAAGGCCCTAAGTTATGCTAAGTAGATTTTGAGTTTTCTGAATAATATGTTGGTAAATTTAGTTGCAAGAGTAAATCAAAGCCCAATGGGTAGGCACTCAGTCTACCATTGTTTTCTACGTCGTTGGGAGGATAGCATCCCTAGTTGGAGAATGTTATCACCATAAAAAAATTATGTGTGAAATCAAGTTTTCGAGACATAGCAAGGTGCTAAAATGATTTGGAGGCATGATAAACTAAAGGACAGGGCCAATTCTAGCAGGAGGAGGCTATATCTAGTGGGCTCTAAGTTGATGGGATGCGATGGGTCGCAGATCGCAAGCGCACCAGATCAATGGTCGAGGATATTTTCGGGGGAAGGAGTTGTGCGGAGTATAATTTCCAAAAGAAGGTCGAAACATAAACCATGGTTCTGGGTCGGGACCACGTGGCGCCACTGGGTGCATTTTGGGGCGTGAAGTAGGTTTCCCCAAACCACTTCCTCGCACCCTCGAAATTAGGAAAGTATATAAAAGGGGCGCTTGTCGTTTATTTTATTATTTTTCAAATACTGGAACGTTGCAAGTTGGCGCGACCACTCCATTCAAACTAAATCTCAACAGTACTCCAACATCACACCTTTTCCGCTCATTTACAAGTATTTTTCATCACCACCATCGACCCTATCATAATGTCAGTAACAGAGAAAGACCATGTGTCAAACAAATAATCCCTAATTGACCGAGATTCAGATGTGTTTGACACTGAAATCACCATTTCGCCCATATCCATCTCCAGAGATAATCTGTTTGATAATGTAGGGAAGCAGATACCCTTCCTTGAAGCATTCTAGGCCACTATAGTCCCTTACCCTGTCGAGGTTGCATTCCCTTTCCCTAAATTCATAGGTTGGTGCGCAGAGCATTATTCATAGGAAGAGAAAGTTGTCGTCAATAAAAAGGGGTCTGAGGTCATGTGTAGGGTAGAGAGTCTATCAATTCGAGGTGCCCTCGACATACTAGAGTCCTTCTCTGCAGTGTCTGAACCATTCAAGGAATAAAATCTAATTAAGGTTTACAGGGAGTGTCCGTCAGAAGTCAAAGACCTATTTTTACAGACAATTGTCAAACCAGAGCATCTTTCAGAAAGTATGTCTTTGCCAATGAGTGTGAGTATCATGGTTATTGAGGTCCAATGGGTCTGTTCCCTACTGAGTCAAATTTTAGGTCTAGATAATGACAAGAATGTGGTCGAGGTCATGTTGGATTTCCTGTTGGCATTTTTTCAGTGAGAGTCTAGTCCATCAGTCTGTGTCAATTTTGACCAGTTCATAGCTGATAATATCCATAAACATCTAGTGATTTTTCGATCACTAAGATATTTTAGATATTACACATACTTGCTGAAGATTTTCCTGGAAACAAATAAGAGGGAGTTTCCCAAAGCAACATTCATATCAACTGAATGTAAGAGGATCATATTGCTCATCTTTATCAAAAAATTCATATCCAGGGTTTACAAATTGATTTTCAACACTAGCTTACCAAGAGTCTTGGATGACATGAGGAGCTATTTACAACCAAATCTAGAAAACAGGGTAGGGGACTAGGTACTGTTCATGCATTCAACAGTGGTATGGGTTTATGGTTTTCATGAATCCCCCTATCTTCTGCCTATTTTTCTGACACCTAGAGCCTTTCCTCTTTAATTCATTAGGAAAAGAATCATATCAGAGACAAAGCATTTCCTGAAATTGCACAAAGCCTCCAACCTCAAATTCCCTTTCATCATTGGACCCTTCATTGTCAAGACTAGATCATTCTTATCTCATATCCAAGAAAAGCTCAAAGATTTTGGATTTGCACAACTATAGGGAATAAGATATGATCCACATCATATCATATCCAAGACAATACTGATGAAAAAACATGCCCCTTATGAGCATGAACATGTTGAGGGTTTTGAGAAATTGGCAAATCTAGAAGTTTGTGCTGATATGGAAACAATATTGCAACCAACTCAAACGCAATAAGTGGAGGCAACCCTGCAATAGGCTCAAACACAAAAAAATCCTCAGAAGATGATAGTTAAAGTCCCCAAAGTAAGTGTTTACAACAAGAGAAGCATTTCAGAGGCCCTGGGCACTAGTGTTCAGCAGAATTCCCCTAAGAAGATGAAGATCACACAATCCCCATAGATAGTGGATATAGAGGAGGAAGATCCTAAAGAACAAGTGAATATGGATATGGTGGAGAGTGGCACCAACACTGTAGAAGTTGAGAAGGGAAGCAAGCTCCAAAGTGAAGGAAGCTCAAGAACTTTCAGCAACAAAAAGCACATCTTTGATAAGACATCTGGAGAAGCTTATCAATCTAATGAAGATTTGGAAAAACAATACGTTGAGAAAGGAAACATGGCCATGGGTGAAATGAGGCAGTTAGTCCCTAAAGTGGAAAATATTTCTCAGTACAAGTCTTCTATGTTCACAGTAAATGAAATAGAGAAGAGAACATTTAATATAGCAGTTGAAGATGAAGACAAGGTATTTGAGATCAAGATAAAGTATGACAACATAAGTGCTCCAGACAAAGTCAAATTCCACAGGAATACCAGTGACATGTTTTTATTGTGATTACTTAGGTCTAAGTCTGAAGAATTCAAAGATGTCAACTTATGCAATAAATTTGTAAGGGAATTTGAGGCAAGAAAAGGCATCCAACATATCTTGGAAAACTCAGGTCAAGAGGCTAGAATCTGAAGGCCCTCAAGGGGTGAAATCCTCATTGGATGAAAAGGACAATCTTATTCAAATATTGAAGAAGAAACTAAAAGTGTCTACCATAGAGCATCCACAAACAACAAAACTGGTTTCTCTAGAATGGGAAAAGGAAGCATTTCGACAAGAGGCATTGAACTACGAGGATAAGGTATTACAACTAGAACAAGAAAATGTGAATTGGTCACAAGGTCAAACAAAATTATTAAACACGGTTGTAGCTGTACCTCCTACTGCAGAATCTAGGCCAAGCAGTGAAGGACTTCTCCTGTCTATGTCACAAGTTAGCCTGAAGGTAGGAGAAATCAAGGGGTTAAAGGGAGACATAGAGAAATTGAAGCAGGAAATGAAAGAAAAAGATGAAAGGATGGCTCAATTTCAAAAGGAGAATAAATATTTGCAGGAGAGGATAGACAAGTTGAAAATAAGATTGAGAGGCAAAGGACTGTTGCAGGGAGCCAAACACATCATCTAGGATTATATAGCTATTGAAGCTACCAAGTTTAGAGTGTACTTAAACTTCATCAATGAAAAATACATCATAGCCATCACAGCCAAAAGCAGGCGCACTGTTGTAAATGAGACCTTAGCAAAGAAACCATCAGAGTGGGCCCAAAATTCCATAAACATGCTAAAATCCATCCCTACTATAGAGCTTCAGACCATTGGGGTCAAATATAGGACTACATTGATCATCTGGGCCAGGACGGTCATTGCCAAACATAACCTGCTAAAATTAGTCCAAACTAAGGCCATAAAAATGGAGCAAAGTGTACAAGAATTCAAGGATTTGTTTGAATAATTTTTCATTAAAGGCCTCCCACGATTTTGGGATGGAAAAGGAAAATTATATGATCAGGAGGAATACAACTCTCACCTCACTCAATGCAGGATGGATCACTCCTGGTTTGAAAACCTGGAGGAAAACTTGAAAGGAGCAACCCTAGTTGAACATTTGATTACATATTTTAAGATTTTGAATCAGTTCAAAACAATGAAGATTGGACTACCAGTCATGACATATGCCTTTTGCATTGACCTGGAGATCCTAATAAAAAAAATGATGGACGATGATATCCCTTCTAACTTGCAATGGAAGGAGATAGTGCGGCTGGGAAAAACAAAGTGCAGTTTTCTAGGATCTAGCAGATGATGTCCAAGTGTCATTGAATATGGCAAATCAAACAAAATACCAAAACAAAACAAGTGGAAAAATAAGAAGCTGAAGTGTCAGAGGAATCAACAGTTGGATCATAAAACATTTTTTTGTTAATCATTGTAATCGATTCCCATACCAAAACTGTCATTTGTAATCATTATAATCAATTTTAGAAGATGAAATGTTTCAGTTCAGCTATTGTAATCGGTTTCTAACTGAAGGAACTCAAATTGTATAAGTATTAGGAGTTCCAAATGTATTAATGTTGGTAGAAGTGCAAGGGTACAATTTTAGTAGTTCAGAACTCAATTGTAATTTTTTGAAGCTGAATTGAATACATATGCAGAAGTCTTTGAAGTTTCCATGAAAATATTCTAATGGTGGTGATATGAGTTTTGTCTCCTCTCTTTGTATGTATTTCCTGTATTTATGATTTCATTTTCACTGTATTCTGTTTAAATTGGATAGTCAAAGGCCCAAAATTCATCTTGTGATGCTGTCGTCTGAAGCAATTTAAACTATGTTGAGTTCTTCTTAACCAATTCAAAATTTATTTATTTAATGCTCTGATGCAATTACATGTTTTATTTTCCTTCCTACACTCTGCAAATTTACAAGTTATAACTCAGAATTATCGCCTCATTTAGCATTTATCCTCTGGAGAGTTCTACAGAAAAGTCAACATCTTCATTCATTTTCAGAATTTTCACTCCATATCCCTAAGTATCCCTCCCCTTCCTTTCCAACAACTTTATAAAAAAAAACCAAAACAACAAAACCTAGCTATTGATTATCAAAGAAACACCAAGTGACACGAGAGAGCCCTCTCTGAGTTGAGCAGGATAGTACCCAGATCTAAAGTTGGTTTGTAGGTTACCTCTGTCATTTGTTTCAACAGTCGAACAAATTTATAGAGTGATAACAGAGAAAAACCCTCCACCCCCAACCCCCTCCCCCCCAAAAAAAAATATCAATCCCCAGTATGGTCGCTAATTCGGTTACGAGGAAAATATCTCTATGGAAATGGGTAAACCACAACTGATAGAATGACATGAAAAAATCAACTCTAATCCCAAGTATGATATATAAATTAAATTCTAACCAGACAAGGCTAAGAGCCTACCTCGTCCGGACGTTCGAAGAAGACCATTGTGGAGCATGCAACCCAAAGCTTTATACCTACAACCTATCTTCAACAACCAAGATACACAAGAATATGGTGATAATATATAATGTTAGCATATATTAACACAATCAATTAACATACATGAAAAATATGCCCATGGAATAACAATTCAAATATTTGCAAGATATCAATTGGACAAGAAAAGAGTATTTCTATTAAAATAATTAGTAGAAGTACATAGGTGACAAATTTATGTAATGATACATATCGGAACTGAGAAGCTAAGTTCCTCCAGCTAGGCCTCCACCACTTCAATCATCCGCCAAAGGAAATATCATATAAAGGATTCAATGAGGTTCTTCGTCACAAACAAGGAAGAGATTGGGGGTTGAACAGAGAGTTGGGACTTTCAAGGACAAAGGGATGCAGATTCAATATGAAGTGAAATTTCCCCAAAGTGTCTTTTCTCTCAAATTTGAATTGTTGAATCTCCCTCAATTCTTGGATATGAATCAATTTATATCCTTCAAATGGAACTGAAGGGCCAAGTTGGAGCATTTCCAGTATATGGAAGGTCAAGGATCATGGATCTCGTGACATGGCATGGAAACCCAACATAATTTTTAATTTTCAGAACCAAACCTGATTTACGCAAGTTGTAATGGAGAAACCTACGTGTACGCTTGTTGTATAACTAATAGGGCATGTATATGTGGAAAATATGTTTTCATGACTCTGGGGAACTTCAAGTCTTCATAGGGAAATGGAAGGCCATCCAAGAAAGTTGCATGGGGAGAGGAAAAATGTATTGTAACAAAGTCCTTATTCTTCCCTGGTTGTGATTTACCTCCATGACTATTACACTTCTTGTTAGAACTCTTTCCTTTTCCCTTGCTTGTCTTACTAACAAGAGCCAAGTTATATTCACTACCTCCCTTCTTGTTTCTCTTAGACGCCTATCGAGTCTCTTCTTGGATGCAATCATCCCAAAGTCTCTACCAATCTGGGAGATTTTCCCAAGAAACAACTCACTTGATAAATGGTTCCCAAGACTTGGGAAGACCATCCAGTTCCACATTCATGAGCTCTGTGTCCTTCATTTTCTCCCCTGTGGATGCAAGTAAATCACGCACATATTTCATCCTCATGAGAGAGTTGGTAACATTATCAGATCTAGATATATGCATTGATGTGAGTTTATTCCTTTAGACCATCTTCCTATTCATGTTCGTGCTATGGAATAACCCTACCAAAACTTCTCTTTGGCCATATTCTTCTCAGTTAGATAAGGGATTAGATGATCCTTTATGGAATACAAAAGGACCCTGTCTGCTTTGATCTCCTTCTTGTTGTGAGCCTCTAAAGTTGTTGGATCTATCGGTGGAGTAAACACTTTATCCACTTACTCCCAAAGGCCATACTCCTTCAACACCAAATTTACTCTTTATTTCCAAGATAGGAAGTTGGATGATCCATCCAAAATGTCTTCAACTCTCAATGGTTTTTTTGCAATCCTTAAGACCTAGTAACCTTCCATGGAAATAACATGTTGTTGAAAACTGCCCCTGTATTGACCTATACAGACTTGTATGCGACTGTCACCACTACAACCCACATATGTACGCGATTTTCATTAATAAAACCCACGTATGTACCCAACTATCACCACTGTCACCTATGTATACGTGACTAATATCAAAGCCTCATGTGTATGTACATGACTGTGCTTTTTGTGATCTGCGTACACCTACAAACGCAAGTTTTTCCTCTATACAATTCTTTTCCTAAAATTTGTCCTTTGATTTATGCCTATTGGTTATGAATCTGCTATGGATCTGAGATCATGTACTTGGTTTCCTCTTAGAGCACCTACTATGATACCATGTTGATATTTCTCCTACTCAACACCCAAATGTTAATTCCAAATAAATCACTTATTGAATTAAAGCACAATTGAGTAATCAACTAAACATGCAGCGAAAGCATAAACTAGCAAACCAAATCAAGCACACATAAACGCCAATATTTTTTAGTATAAACCCCTGGAAAAAACCCAAATGGAAAATCAGTGTTGAGAATGACTTTTTAATGCTAAAATTAGGTCTCTCGTAACAGGGATAATGGCCCACTAAGAGAAATGAAATTGCAAACAAACCTGACAAAGTCTAACTTGCTATACAAACTAGAACTACAAACTTTTTGAGGTGTACATGTCTTTGCTTCAACAATCCCACATATGTACACGACTGTCTCCACTGAGACCCATGTACATGTACATAAACTTTCGTACAACACAAGACTCTCATGTGGCTTCCTCTGACTAAAAATCGCCACTACGTTGCCTCTGTTCTATCTTCTCCTTGACCTGATCTCTAGATGGAATTCCTTCTCCACCTATCCAATATCTTGAATCACAGTTCTTCGTGACCCAATACTATGTGTCGACTCCCTCAACACCTATCAAATTTCAAGTATCTTTCTCCTTCACCCTAGACTTGCTTTTATAATCATGATTTATATCTCCAAAGTGATTGCATGTTGAGATTTCTTCTCACACTCACTTGATATTTAGAAACATGCTAATTACTTTTAGCACTTTCCTTAAATAAATCAATTAACTAATTACATAATTAATTAATAAAATCAATTTAATTGAATAATTCCTTTACTCAAAGTAAATTCAAGAGTAGAAGGATTTGGACGATTTCCACATGTCTAGACAAATAGACCTGTGCAGAAATACATGTCTGATGCTACCACTAGCATCAACAAACTTTGGTTCCTTTAACGGATTTACAAACAAACTAAAAATTGATGTACCCAAATTTGATAAAGGGGATAATAGGGAAACCACTAGGTGGATAAACATACTTGATCGTTATTTTGAGTTGCACCAAATGTATAACAATGAAGAAAAAATAAATTTTGCATCATTGCACTTAGAAGGATGAGCTTGAAATTAGTTCTTGTGGTGGCACTCAAAGGCCCAGTCAAGAAACTGGGATACATTCAAACAACATTTTTTCAAGAGGTTTCAAAACATCAAGGAAAAATAAGTTTTCTCTAAACTCACTCAATTACAATAATTAGGGTCAGTGGATGAACTTTTTAACAAATTACATGTGTTGTCTACTCACATGCCTAAATTTCCAGATGAATATCTCTTACAAGTTGCCACATTAGGATTGAAATAAAACATAAGGAATGAACTCAAAATGCTATATATAAATAACATTGAGCGATCATGACGAAAGGCCAGAATTGCTAAAGAAAAATTGACATCCTTGTAACAAGTCTCATGGTCCCACTCTAAGAAACCAAACCAAAAGTATATCCCCCCTAATAAAATTATTTCACCATCTGACGTAAAGGACGATAAAAATCAGTTCTTTAGATGTCATGCTCCCAACTTGAGGCCAAACCACATGTGCAAGAATAAGAAATTCTATCTATGTAAGGTATAAAGTGACAATGAAAAGGAGATAGGAAATTCATCTCCATCTGACATAGATTCAAATAATTAAAATGAAGAATGAAGAAATCCTAGAGGATTTTACCATCAAAATTCCACTACAACACTCTCATATACTGCAATGATCAACATTTCACAACCCCAAACTATGAAATTTTTTGGCTACACTAAAAATACAATAGTGAAAGTGCTAATAGATAATGGGAGTTCTCATAATTTCATTGATACTAAAATAAAAATAAAAAAGAATTAAACATATTTTTATATCCCTCTTTTATCCTTCAATTCTTAATTACAGGGAATAAAACTAACTTATGAATAGGGAAATGTCACAAGGTTAAATTGTCAATTAATGATTACAAGTTACAATCCCCCATGTATGCCATGTAAATCAGAGGAGTGGATGTGGTATTAGGTTCCCAATGGTTATCCATGGTTGGTATAGTAGGGTTAAACTTACAAAAACAATTTCTTAAGTTCTTTGAAATGGGAGGAAATACAATTTATGTGGAGTCAAAAGCCCACCCCTTCAAGTATTCTAATATAATAGAATGGAGAAGATGATTAAGGATCCCAAGGATTCCTTTTCCATTTTTATTCTATGAAGGTGTCCTCTAATGAAATTGATGTTCCTAAAGGTATTGACGATATTCTTTGAAAACATATTAGTACCATTTTTCAGGACTTGCCTCAGGGTCTCCCTCCAACATGATGTATATATCACATTATAGAATTAATCCATGGTTTAGAACCAGTTAGAAGGAATTCATGTAGACAATCCCATGATAAAAAATCTGAAAGTGAATGATTGGTTCAAGAGTTATTGGATTGTGGTGTTATAACTAGAATCAAAAGTCCATATTCAGTGTCAGTCCTACTTGTAAGAAAAAATGATGGGTCCTACAAACTCTGTGTTGATTATTGAGCACTCAACAAAATCAGCATAAAATATAAATTCCCCATTCCATTTGTGGATAAACTATTAGATGAGCTCCATGGTGCTAATTATTTCTCCAATCTTGACCTTAAATTAGGGTATTACTAGATAAGAATCCAAGAAGAGGACATCTCCAAAACTTCATTTTGCACCTATGAAGGCTTGTATGAATTTTTTGTTATGTTGTTTGGACTATCTAATGCACCAACTACATTCTTAGAAATAATGAATAATTTATTTTGTTAGTACTTAAGGAAATTTGTACTTGTCTTATTTGATGATATACTTGTTTACAATCAAAAGTGGAGCCTACACCTTAAGCATGTAGATTGTATTGAATATTTTAGAAGAAAATAAGTTTTATGCAAATAAATCAAAATGTATTTTTGGAAAGAAAGAGAGAATTTATGGGTCGTGTTGTATTAGCTGAAGGAATGAAGGTAGGCCCAAAGAAAATTATGGAAATTATAGAGTGGCCTAGTCCTAAAATGATCACATCACTACGAGGATTTCTAGGTATGATAGGGAATTATAAAATATTTGTAAAAAACTATGTAGATATTATGGCCCCACTAACAACGTTGTTTAAAAAAGACACATTCAGATGGAACAATGAAGTTGAAGACTATTTTAAGAATATGAATACTTTAATGACATCCACTCCTATCTTGGAAACTGTGAACTTCACAAATCCAAATGTCCTTAAGTGCGACGCTTGTAGAACATGAATAAGAGACATGCTCATGCAATACAATCACTGTGTTTTCTTTGAAAGAAAAATACTAAAATCCAAGGAGTGGACCAAATCTACTTATGACAAGGAAATGTTGGAAATCATTCATGCCTTGGTAAAATGGAAACACTACCTATTGGGTGCTAAGTTTCTGGTTAAGACAGACCAGAATAATTTAAATTATTTCTTAAATCAGAAGAGCCTATCAATAGAATAACATAAATGGGTAAGTAAAATCCAAGTTTTTTACTTCAAGATTCTTTATAAGAAGGGGAAGTACAATTTGGTTGTTAATGGATTATCAAGGAAGGAAGACGATGATGCAACATTATTTTCTATTTTAGTAATGACTCTTGAATGGATTGTAGATGTTCAAGCTGATTACATGAAAAACATGGAGATAAGAAAGTTGATCGAGGAGGTTGAAAGTAACAACAGAACAAGACCAAATTTTTCATGTGAAAATGACATACTTTGTTACAAAGGAAGGATATATTTACCTAGCTCTTCCAAGTTCAAATTCCAAATATTAAGAGAAAATCATGATTCTCCCTCTACATGCCATGTGGGACTTTTCAAAACTTACTACAATATACAACAATATTTCTTTTGGAAGGGAATGAAGAATGATGTCCAAAAATATTTTCCATAATGTGACACTTGTTAATGCCAAAAGTTTGGATCAGTTGCTTCTCCAAGTCTCCTTCAACCCCTTCATGTTCCTAATAAAAAATGGTTAGATATATCTAAGGATTATATCACAAGTCTTCCCACCTCAGATGGGAAACGTAACATATTTGTAGTTGTAGAATGATTAACTAAACACGATCACCATAGATAATTTATGGGGAGAAATTTATCCCCTAGTCGAAATTAGGGGGTTTGTAATTTTTAGGTGGGCGAATTATTTGCAAAAAGGGGTTTGATTATACATAGAACCATATTTATTTGAAATAAATTATATGTAAAACCATTAGCCCATGGGAATTTGGTGAAGGGAGAGCAATGAAATCCATTTCACCTCATAAAATTTGAACCAACTCCTCCCATTCACCCCATTTTTCTGGTAATGGAAATTATTAGGATATATTTCACCCCGATTTTATGGGAATGGAAGTCACTTGGAGGTATTTCACCCTATGGAAATATATGGTTGTTTTTCTCACATATATTTTGCCCATATTTGTTGGATTGGTGATTTTTCTAGAATCGGGTAGCTATTTAGCCCATGTTTCATGGAATCAGGGGGTTATAGGGAATGGTTGTATCCCTACTTAAGGATGATGGCAATGGAATTCAAGCTAAAAATTTCATCCTCAACCTCCTTCTGTTGTTCGAGTAGATTTTGAGTCATCACCTTGTATTTTTTGTAGTATTTTCATTTTTCTTTTAGTGGGGTATCAAAAGGCCCAACAAATTGTCACTAAGTGCAAGACAACTTACACACCTTTTTTTCCTTAAGTGGCTGAGTCATTGAGTTACTTAATTTGTTTATCAGATCCTTGAATTTATGTTATGTTATTTCACCTACACTTCTACTTGTCGAAAAGTTCTGATCAAATGTCTGGATTGTCATCATTTTGAAACGTCTTAACTTATAGGGTTTTCAGAAAATTTTGTTTGTATTTATATTTCTTTAGTTTGATCATTATGGCAACAAAAGCTAGATAAAAATCCTTCAAAATACATTTTGTGATGTTGAATAGATCACACAATGTGTTATCCATTTGATCTTTATGGGAACAAAAACTAGGTAGAAATCCTTCAAAATACTTTATGTGATGTTGAATAGATCACATAATGTGCTATCCATTGAAAATAAGTGCTACCCAATATGAAAGTTAATAAAGGAAAGTTTTGGGTTGCTCAATGCCAACGCTTTCCCCTTTTACAAACAATTTTAAATAGTTACTACATATCATGTAGATACCCTTTACTAAAAGTAACACATATCCATCAAATGTTATGGTTATTCCAATAAATGAAAGTTTTGGGTTTCCCAATGCCAACGATTTCCTCTTTTACAAACATTTTTAAATAGTTAATACATATCATGTAGATACCCTTAACTAAAACTAGTGCTTGTCCATCAGATGTCATGGTTATTTCAGTAAATTCAAGTTCTAGGTTTCCCAATGCCAATGCTTTCCTCTTTTACAAACAATTTTAAATAGTTACTAGATATCATGTAAATACCCTTTACTAAAAATAGGGCTTATGCATCAAATGTTTATGGTTATTCTAATATGATTTTGGTTCCTCTTAATGGTAGATTTTAGAAAACATTTTTTACTTATATTACCCAACTTGAAGCCACAATATTTTATATTGAAGGCATCATTCATATTCATCTTCTCTTTGATGCTCATTTAAATTTTCTAATTGACTTTCTTTTCTTCCTAGATGTCTTGAGACAAGCCTTATATGGATGTGTTGTTTTCCTTTCTTCCAAGGAAAAACTCACAGGGAATCCCTTAAGCTCTTCCATGCATTTTGCAGATGGTTCCCATTGTAAACATGTCGGTGTTGATTAAGGTGCTTAACCTGGTAGGGACATCAAGTGAGGCATGCAATGGAGGAAACCAGAATGGGAGATACTCTAGGACCTCCTACATGAAGCTCAAATCACTCAACCACTCACGCTATCCGACTGGGATTGGTTGCACTATTCTGCACTTCTATAAAATTTGATTCCAAATCTACTATTCTATTAACATTGGTAGCATATACTATGAGGTCCATTATTTTGCATAAATTTGTACCTTTCATTGACACTTCAGGGATCTCCTTGCGTTGACAACAATTCAAATTGGAAAGGAAGTCTGGCTGCTCTGCCCATCTCGAGTTGAGTTTGAAATAACCTTATTTTCTCTCAAGGACAAGAGTGTAACATACCAAGTTTTTATAAATACAATGCATTAATATGACTCGATAAATACTCTGTGGAGGATTACATTCAATATGACTCAATAAAACTATGAAACAAACTTGTCAAAGATATTGGTTTGTTGTACATAATAAATTAATCCAAATATGAGTATCCTGGAACATGACTTCTTAAGAATAAAACACTTACACTTCGAGTAGGAAATATTTTCATGTGTTCTCAAATATTTCTCATTCTAGTATACTGCAACACATAAATAATGTCATAAGTCATGCCGAAAAAAAATATTGGCATGTAGTATAGTAAGGGCACATTGGAAAAATACTAAACCAGATACATTCATTAATCAAAGTGAATGAGTGGTCTGTGGATGAATGGGTGCTCCCTTCCAAAGTACTTGGAAGGTCTCTCTTGCACATAAATTGTTGATATATTAATTTTTGAAGAGGCCTGTCAGATAAAATCACTTACCAGACTGCATACATATTTTCCTTCATAACCACTTACCCTTATCAAGTTACATTATTTGATATTATCCAACTGTTATAAGTCGATAACTCTTCTCTATTAACAATATGAGATCCTCTACTTTATATCTTTCTATCTTTAGGGTTTATATAATTGAATACCAAGGCATAATATCATATAACATGGAATTGGATTTCATCATTCATGAGAATATTGGGTCCATCTTGAAAGAGGGTATCAAATAGGATAATTATTCCAAGAATTGGAAATGAGAAAAGCTCCACTTTACAAAAATATGTTTTATACTAAGTCCACTTTAGACCAGTTCTAGAAATTGCTTCATGTAGTGTGAAAATATCAGTATAGTATTATATAAAGGCTGAGTTAATGTTACCATGGATAGTTTTGAGTGAAGAATACAACATAACATAAGAACTTTGTTACTAACAGAACATAACATAATCCCATTTTGATAAATCACTATGTAGTAGTTTGGAGTCGGGACCTTATTAGTACGGGTTTTGAAAGTTTATCAACTTGTAGAGGAAGCCACATAAACAACACTTAGTATAATGTGACTCGAGGTTTATGACCATTTTAAAAATTGACTCTATTTTTTCATACTGGAAACTTTTAATGGAGATATATTCAACTCGTTTTCTTAGAACAATAAAGAATTTTGTTGGACAATTTATTATAAATTGTACTTAGGAATGCAAGAAGCAGAACAAATAAAATATAAACTATGGGGTTTAGGGTTAGTAGAGGCTAAAGTTTTTTTTTACTTCAGAGAGGTTGTAAAATGGTGCTCCATTTTTTTTTATTCCAATCATATATTTGTAAATTTAAAGGAGGAAAGGATGATTCACATTCCCCTCAATCCTCTAACTTTCAAAATAATGCTCTACCTGTTAGAACCTACAAATATTTTCAAAATTTCTAAAGCTAGTACTTTCTTAGACTCACACAAGACTAGCAACACTATTTTGAAAAAAATTCTCTACAAACAAGAGAGGAGAGATCCAAGGCATACCGGATAGAGACTAGTGATATGGTTGAGCCTCACTAAGAGAAGTCTTCATTTTTCTCTTGGATAGTTGGTTGTTCTCTTGGAGTTGATGTCTTTGTTTTTCTCTTGGAGATTATTTGATCCTTGATTGGGGGGAGCTTATTTCAATTGAGATGGCCCACTAGTTGGCCAACTCTCAAAAGACCATGAGGTTCTTTATGTCTCAATATTTGATGTTTGCACTAGTTTTTTATAATTTGTTCAAGACAACGTTTTATAGGAGGAGATGTTAACTTTGAGATAGATCGAGTCCAATTCTAATACCCAACTTTATTAAGGCATGAGGCCCCCTTCCATTACATCAAAATTTAAGATACCTTTGTTGGGATATTTAGGGTTATGTTAACTAGGAATGAACTTGATAATTTGACCATGGGATGCTAAAGTTACCTTACCAAGAAAGGAGAATATTCTTATGAGGAGAATCACACTTAAATTAGGATCTATAACTTCGAAGGAAAACCTTATTTTATTTTGAAATTTATATGTGATTGGCTCTTCCTTATTTAATTATGCAGATAGAACTCAAAAGGGTCTATTTTATTTGACTAAAAAAAGAAGAAGTAATGTATTCCTACTCCTTTAAAATGTGTGG
Source organism: Picea engelmannii (assembly GCA_009831015.1). Taxonomy (NCBI): domain Eukaryota; kingdom Viridiplantae; phylum Streptophyta; class Pinopsida; order Pinales; family Pinaceae; genus Picea; species Picea engelmannii. Next base: position 484,619 of record ML779500.1, on the reverse strand, counting down.
GGTTCATAGTTAAAAGCATTGCACATTTAGAAAAAATGTCCCATGTTTTTAATTATTTTTACTTGAGGGATTTTGATGCAATTTAGAGTTTTGATCCCTAAAGGGTTTTCAAAACACACCTTTTTAGTCAAGTATAACTCATATTTTTCTAAGTTGGTCGAACAAGTGAAAGAAGTTGGAGATAATGAATATATTATCTTGGAAACTAGAGGAATGGACAAAACACCTAGTTCTATTCACGGCTTTTATAAAATGTGGGAAGCAACCCCCTTAGATTATTTGCACACATTGGTCAACTCAAATGTATGGTCAAAAAATAAAATCCTATAGAAAACAAAATTCATGAAATTATTGATGATCATATCCCTCAAAGTAGGAAAAATGGAAGGCCTAGAGTTAGTAGGAGAGGAGAATATATGTCCCTCTTTTCTTGGAACACCTCAATCCCCACCCAAAAAAAAAATGGTTCCTTGGTTTTTCATGGAAGAGGTAACAAAAATAATGCAAATAGGGGTGGTGGAGATAATGGAGATAAATAATATCAAAATAACTACAATCTTGAAAAGGGGCATACCATTTCCCTTGTTACAAATTTAAGGAAAATATCCCTAAATAATAATAAAGGAGAGAAAGTTGTAACACCTAATGTGAATGCCAATATTTGTGATGATCCAGATAGGTTTGTTGCCTAGGAAGTCATGCAATTCGAATATAGCAGGTTAATAGTGAAAGAAGTAATGAAACTTGAGTTACCCACATTTGAAGATAATATAATTACTTCTCACCATGTAGACTTTGATCAACAAACTAAGAAGATTAACATAGCTAGGGTCAAAATCAAAGGGAATAAGTTTTTGGAAGATAATAGCACTACACTCAATGATAAATAATTAGGAACCATTGGGGCCTAGAAGATGCATGAGGTCATAGGAAATATGCTTAAAAATTAAGTAAATGAACAACAAGAAGAGAAACTAATATCAAAGAGAAGGATAATTGAGTTGGAAGTTGCATTGAACCCTAAACATTTGTTTACACAACCATAGGATATTATAGAACCTAAACACAATCTAGAAGAGATCCCTAAGAATTCTTCCAAGAAAAAATGAAGTTAAGAATTATTGTAGAGAATAAGAAAAAATATGGCTAGTAATATTGAGGATAAAATTCCCTTACCATTTGAATATTGGGAACTAACAAATAAATCTTCTATGCTTACTTGAAGAATCTATTCCTTGAAAAAAGCATTCAAAACTAAACTTCAAAAGGATGTTGATTTTAATGAAAATTATGTAAATACATTTACTAGAAAACTATCTCACGTGAACAAGCATTAAAAAAAAAGAGAATCTTCCCTCAAATAGCAAGTTGAAATAAATCAAAGGAGGTTGGGAGAGAGCATTGATATACTAAAACAGTTGATTGTAACATGTGAAATGTTGGAGCAAAGATGTTAGGGACCTAACCTCCCTAATCTCCCTAACCCCTCATGTAGGTAGTGTAGGAATACTGAAAGGGGGGGGGGTGAATCAATATGATCACTTTTATTACTTTTAACCAAAATATGTATTGTTTAACTTTATGAGCAGTTTATAAATTGCATTCAAAACATCATGAGAAGTATAAATAAACAGTGAAGAGTAAGAAACCACACAAGTACAAAATACACCATAATTTTATGTGGAAACCCAATGCGGGAGAAAACCACATAATGATTTTCTTATATGTCAGAAGAAATACATTCGTAGGAAGCACCAACTTCCTTGTTTTCCAGCTACAATTGGAAGGAGGCTCCAACCCCCTAGTTTCTCAGGCTCCAACCTGAAGAAAGCTACAAATCCCTTAGTTTTTCGGCAACAACTAGAAGGAGGCTACAAACCCCTTTCCTTGCCCCATTTTGCTGCCCCAAAATATAAATGGAGACTAAACTCTCACTACCATTGTCAATCCTGTCACTGTAAAACCTGTCACGTCAATCTCATCAACCAATCAAATCTGATCACATAGATCTCATACCCACTATCACAAGTGTATATCTCAAACCATGCACCTATCATCAAAAATATATTTCTCTAATCATGTGACATACATGTACTAACATCCATTAACCAAGTATAATGAGCTATAACATCAAGCATGTATCAAACCCTCACTATTATGCAACCTCATCTTGTACCAATATCTTCAACAATAAATCTCAACCAAACTGCCTCAAACATGTACCATGTGACACAAGATATGCCTCAACAAAATACCCAAGAATATGTTCCAAGTACAAATAACAAGTGCACCAACAATGTGCCTCTCCAGATATGCCTCATACAGAATGTACTATACAACCAATAGTACCTCAAGGGCATATAATCAACCCCACATGACCATACCTCAAGCAATCACCAAAATCCAACTTCAAACAACCATATAAACATTCATTTTACTTCTCTAGACAATTCTGATGTACCTGAACACTGCCACACATGCCTGTAGACTCTCCTCAGCTTCTGCAGCCTGATACAAAGCTCATCCTTCAGATCTAGATTTTCCTCGCAGGAAGAAGCTTGTTATCTAGCGGGACCTCATGTGATGAGCCCTAGAAAACCTGAGGGGGTGCCTCGTGGTGTATTAGTAGTCTGACCCGCAGGGATCAACTAAATCGGGGTTTTTCAAAAAACCCTCTCTCTCCTCTGCAATTGTGAAAATTTTTCGTCTCTCTTCCTCTGCAACCTCATATTTTCTCTACCTCATATTTGTCAATAAGATCCCTTCCAAAAACCTTTCACAAGATAGATATTCAATGTGTTCAATAGGTGCTAATGGGAGTCTCTTGATATCTTATTTATACTTCCCAAGTGCCTTCCTTTAGGGGATATCTTGTAACTGTTTTACCCCTTTTCCTTCTTCTAAGGATAACCCAAATTCTTGTTGCAACTACTTTACCCATAATTACTTTGTTACAACTACTTTACCCATAATTAACTTCTTTTTGCAACCACTTTGACTAAAAAACTTCTTCATGACTTTCTAGGGGATTCTAGAAAAAATAACTTCTTGTTGACCTTCTAGGGGTTTCTAGAATATTCATGAGGGTCCTCCAACTTCACAAAGCCATATCTCCTCAACTGTGAGGATCCACATGGCATACCACCTATCACTGGAAACAACATGACATGTACTATCCATCTATGATAGTCTTACTTGCAAGTATACTAACTTTCATGACTTTATTCCTCGATCAACTCTAGGTTCCATGACCATACCTTTAGGTCTACTGGAAGTTGTTACTGGACTTTATTCAATGGTTGACATCAATGAAAACCAACCCAATCATTCAACAATATCCCACTTTGGAATTGATGGAAACACTCTAATGCAACGTTGATGGCATGGAAACACTTATGATCATGCTCCCCTTGTGACCATCGCTCCCCCTACAATCATTCATATGTTATTTATCTCATTTCGATGCCTCTAATTACTCTCTCCCCCTTTGACATCAATGGAAAAGGGTAAATTTCCTTTGGGGATTCTCCCCCTATGTGAACTATCCTTTGGGATGCTCCCCCTGTATGCAAGCTTCATATCTTTCTCCTACCCTTTTTCTCTTCATGGTGTTTCCTCATGTAAATCCATGAAATATATGAAAAGCATTCAAAAATTCTCTTCTTCAATTTTTCTATCTCCGCACTCCCCCTGTCGTGTCATGCTTGATGTTGTGTAATTCATTGTGGGGCAGAAACTACTCCAAGTTTCCGTCGAAGATACTTTAAGGTCTCCCTCGGAAGTGTTTTGGTGAAGATATCTACAATCTTCTCTTTTGTCCCAATATACTCTACCCTGGTGTTCTTCTCCAAAAACATTTCCCATAGAAAGTGAAACTTGATCGGAATGTGTTTCATCTTGGAGTGCATCACTAGATTCTTTGAGATACTTATGGAACTGGTGTTATTACAAAATATCAAAACGGGCTCATCATATTCAACCTGTATATCCTTCAAAGTTTGTTTCATCCACAGAACCTGAGTAAAACATGTTGTTGTTGCAATATACTCTGCTTCTGCTATAGAAAAATATATTGATGATTGTTTCTTGCTCGACCATGATACCAGGAACTCACCCAAGTAGAAATTTGTTCCACTTGTATTTATTCTATCATAAATGCAACCTTCCCAATTTGCATCTGTGTAGGAAACAAGATATAGGTCGTTCCCTTTTGGATACCATACTTCAAACTCTTATGTACCTTTGAGATATTTGAATATCATTTTCACTGCCATAACATGTGACTTCTTTGGTGCTGCTTGAAACCTTGAAACCTGTCCAACTTCTTGCATCACATCCGGTCTAGAAGCTATCACATAGAGTAAGTTGTCAATCATCGATCTATATATTCTCTAGTATGCATCCTTAGAATCATCATCCTTACTTAACTTGCAACTGGTTTGCATATGAGTATTGATTGATTTGCAACCTTCCATTCCAAATATTTTTATCATTTCTATGATATACTTGGTTTGAGAGATTAAAATACCTTTGTTTCTATGACATATATGTAGTCCCAAAAATAAGGTTAAATCACAAACAAAGTACATCTCAAACATTTTTTGCATTTCTTTGGAAAACTTCTGACTCATCCTGTCATCATCACTTTCGAAGATAATATCATCTACATAAATTTCAATGATCAATATACTGTCTCGATCCATTTTTATGTAAATATTGTTGTCTGCATTTCCCGTCTTGAATCCTTGTTTTTGTAGATACTTGTCCAATATTTAATATCATGCTCTAGGGGCCTGCTTGAGTCCATATAATGCTTTCTTTAACATGCAAACATAATCTTCCTTTTCTGATAACATAAACCCTTCAGGTTGTTCAATGTAGACTTCTTCTTATAACTCTCCATTTAGAAAGGATGAATTTACATCCATTTGATATACCTTGATTCTCTTTGAACAAGCATAGGCTAATATCAATCTGATTGCTTCCATCATGGCAACTGGGGCAGACGTCTCTTCAAAATATGTACCCTCAACTTGAATGTATCCTTTGCATACTGGTCTTTCTGTGTTCCTGGTAACTTTTCCATCCTCGTTTAGTTTGTTCCTGAAGACCCACTTTGTACCAGTCACATTCTTATTATTTGGTCTTGGAAAAGTTCCCAAGTTTCATTATTCTCTATCTAGGCTAGTTCTTCATCCATAGCTTTGATCCAGTATTCATCCTTGTTGGCTTATTCAAAACTGCTTTACTTAATTGTGGATAACATTGCTAGGTGTTTTTGTTCTGGTGAACATATTATTCTTCGAGTTTCAACCCCTGCATATTTATTCCCAATGATCTATTCTAGTGGATTATTTTTCTACACTCGTCCACAGAGGGAGAATTCTCACCACATATGCACTTCTTGTACCCAAAATATGTCCCGCAACTTGCACTCTTTCAACATAGTTCTGACCATTTCCTATACTATTATGTTCTTCCTTTTGACAACTTTATTTTGCTTAGGTGTCATGGCTGCTGATAATTGTCTCTTTATCCCTTGTTCGCTACAGAAGTCCATAAATTCCTTTGATGTAAAATCTCCTCCATTGTCTGATCTCAAACACTTGATTTTCAACTCTGTCTCAATTTCAACCAACTATTTGTATATATTGAAGTGTTCGAATGCGTCTGAATTCTTCTTGAGAAAGAAAATTGTAGTCATTATTGTGTAGTCATAAACTAGTAGCATAAATTATTCTTCACCATTCAATCCCTTCATTCTTGTTGGTCCAACTAGATCAATATGTATAATCTCTAGCAATTTTTGTGTGGAGTACTCTTTTAATTTGAACTTGCTCCTAGTTTGTTTTCCCTATATACAATGCTTGCATAGAGCATTTTATGGTTTCGAGATCTTGGGCATTTCTCTTACTACTTCCTTTCTGCTGATTTTGACAAGATTATCAAAATCTATGTGATCCATTCTTATGTGTGAGAGCCAACTTTCATCACCCTTTCCTAGGAAACATCTTTCTTTTCCAATTTCATTTAGTACATATATGTTTCTTGGAGTTCTTATAGTTGTAGCCATCAACTTGTCTGGTCCTGCTTTCCTTACCTCGCATTTCTTTGAGTCAAACATAAGTCTGTGTCATTGATCACACATTTGACTTACACTTAGTACATTGTGCTTCATGTCTTCGACTAGTAGAACATTTTTTGCCTTGTCATCCTTGCTTCCAAGCTTGACTGTGCTTCTTCCTATAATTTTGGCTGAGTTTTCATTCCCAAATGAAACCGATCCATCTCTTTCCTTCTTCATTGTTAGAAACATGTCCTTATCACCTATCATATGCTTTGAGTAGCCACTGTCAACATACCATCCGCATTTCTTGTGTTTATCTTGTAGGTAAAGCATGCATTATTCAGTGTTGAATTGATCCTTCTTACTTATCCATATCCTTTGTGGTTCCTATTTGTGACTATTGACATTCTATTGTGATTCTCTACGAGGAACAATCAATCTACAATCTTTGGCCATGTGTCGAAAGTTGTTGCACCTGTAGCATTCTATTTCAACACTCAAGGATTCAAATATGTTGTAACTTCTACATTTTGCTTCATGAGGCCTTCTTGGATAACCATTTCTTATGTAGCCTTCATAGTTTATTTTGTTCTTGGTATTTTCTCTACAATTCATAACTTTGTGCCCAAAAATATTACATGAATAACATAAGCCAAGAAAAATGGTTTGATACCTGGGGGTGGAAGATATTTTGAATGGCGTTGCTCTTTTGAATCCTTCTTGTTCTCGGGGTATTTCTATTGTTGGTTATTTTTTATTTTGAATTCTAAATCTTCTAGGTGGTACAATGTATCTATAATATTCATCTTAGATTTGCTTGCCTGCTTCCTTCTTAGGAGAGCCTCTCACTGTTTCTGTGTAGCTTCTTTATTTTGTTGTCTTGGAACTTGAGCCTTTCTCTATCTGGTTATATGCTAGTCCAGATATGTCATAGTATGGCCTTTGACTGCTAATGATATCATCCAATATTTGGGTGTTTTTCTGTTGCATGTCCTTCCTCTAAAGATATTTTCTTAGAGTGACTATTTATACTTCCATGCCTTCGATCATATTGTCATTTTCATCTAACTGACCTTTGAGTGCTTATTTAATTCTTTTGTCTTATTATACTTGGATTTTTAACTTCAATATCATCTGCCTGACTTCTTCGGAGTTGGAATTATAAGATCCTTCTTTCCCTTTTAGTTTTGACTTGAGTGACTTGATTTTCTTTCTTTCAATCCTCAGCTCTTCTAGGGCACTGATTAATTATGCTCTAAGATCGACTTCTCCTCCTTCTTCATAATATTCTTCAAAATATTCTACTTCCATGAAGAGTACTCTTTATGTATCATTGTCACTGTCTTCATCCTCATATGATGATGAACTGTCTTCCTTGGTGTATAGACTTTTCTTGAAGAATTTTTTTTTTTCTTCTACCCTTTTGATTTTTCTTTTTCTTTTTAGGGTCTTGTTCTTCATCACTTTCCTTATTCTTATGAGGAAATTTAGAAGAAAAATGATTGATACCACCACAATTAAAAAATTTCAATGGAAGCATACCTTTGTTTTTGTCGGTTCCTCTTTTCAACTTTTTGATGAAGTTTTCCATTTCTTCATCTTCCTATGAATCATCATTGCAACTACAATCTAACTTTGGATTTTGCTTGTTTTTCTTTTTTGTCTTCATAAATGCCTTGAATGCTTCTTCCTTCATGACTAGATTATCTTGCTCTATCATCATCTCATAAGATGTCAGTATCCCATTTAGCTTGTCCATGCTTAATATAGCTAAATATGATCTTTATTCCATGGCTCAAATCTTTGGGTAGTATCTCATAGGTAGAGACCTCAACACCTTTTGAACAATGATTGGTTCCTTCATTTATTCCCCCAAACATTTAATGGCATTGAATATCTCATTAACTCATAGAAAGTAGGTGGCAATGTTTTCATCTTCCTTCATATTCAATTGTTTGAACTTGGCTCTAATGGATTGAAGTTTGGCTCCCTTGAATTTGGCATCACCTTCGTAATTATTCTGAAGTTTTTCCCACACTTCCTTTGTGGAATCATAGTGTATAAATTTGACATATAATGATTCAGTTAGACAATTCATAATAGCATTTTTATCCTGTGAATCGTTATCTTCAAGTTTATTTCCATCCTTATCTATTGGGGGAGTGGTTGGTTCTTTGTATCCATCTACTACTTCTCGCCAGACATCAAATCCTTGTCCCTGCACATATGTTTTCATCCTCTTTCTCTAGAAGGCATAGTTCTGGTCACCAAACTATGGTACTCTAATATTAGCATTTTCTATGATCTCCTTCTAGTGGTTAGACTGACTCTTCAAGGACATGATATGATACCTATTTTTGGAATATTGAGAGGAGGGGTGAATTAGTATGAGCACTTTTATTAATTTTAACCACAATATGTATTTCTTAATTTTATGAGTAGTTCATCAATTGCATTCAAAAAATAATGAGCAATATAAATAAACGGTGAACAATAAACAAACATACAAGTACACGATACACCATAATTTTACGTGGAAACCCAATGCAGGAGAAAACCATAGAATTATTTTCTTTTATGTCAGAAGAAATACATTCATAGGAAGCACCAACTTCCTTATTTTCTAGATACAACTGGAAGGAGGCTCCAACCCCCTAGTTTCTCAGGATCCAACCTAAAGGAATGATTAACTCCCTTAGTTTTTTGGCACCAACCAAAAGGAGGCTACAACCCCCTTTCCTTACCCCATCCCGCAAGCCTCAAATATAAATGGAGACCAAACTGTCACTACCATTGTCAATCCTATCACTGTAACACCTGTCACATCAATCTCATCAACCAATCAGATATAATCACATAGATCTCATGCCCAATATCACAAGTGTATAGCTCAAACGATGTACCTAACATCACAAATATATTTCTCTAATCATGTGTCATACATGTAATAACATCCATTAACCAAGTATAATGACATATCACATCAATCATGTATCAAACCCTCAATGTTATGCAGCCTCACCTTGTACCAATATCTTCAATAATACATCTCAACCAAACTGCCTCAAACATGTACCATATGACACAAGATATGCCTCAACAAAATACCCAAGAATGAGTGCCAAGTACAGAAAACAAGTGCACCAACAGTGTGCCTCTGCATATCTACCTCATATAGCATGTACTATATAGCCAATAGTACCTCAAGGGAATATACTCAACCTCGCGTGACCATACCTCAAAAAATCACCAAAATCCAACTTCAAACAACCATATAAAGATGCATTTTACTTATGTAGATAATTTTTTTCTACCTTAACACTATCACACATGTCTGTAGACTCTCCTCAGCTCTTCTAGCCTGATACAAACCTCATCCTTCAGATCTGTCTTTGCCTTGTGGGATGGAGCATGTTGTATAGCGGTGCCTTGCGTGACAAGTCCTAGATAACCCGTGGGGGTGCCTCACAGGACATTAGAAGTCTGACCCA
>ML779500.1:447755-457780 GCA_009831015.1 Picea engelmannii | reverse complement strand
AAAATGAAACAAAGTCTAGTGCACAATGCGACGATGATTTGTCGTTAATGAGACAATGGGGTGTAGGCAGCTTTTTTAGGGTAATTAAAAAAAATTGAATTCACTGCCAACAGATCCCTTCCAAAAATCTTTCACAAGATAGATATTTTATGTGTTCAATAGGTGCTAATGGGAGTCTCTTGATATCTTATTTATGCTTCCCAAGTGTTTTCCTTCTTCTAGGGATAACCCACATTCTTGTTGCAACTACTTTACCCATAATTAGTAAATTCATAATTACTTTGTTACAACTAATTTACCCAGAATTAAATTCTTGTTGCAACCACTTTGAGTGGCAAACTTCTTGATGAATTTCTAGAGGCTTCTAGAAAAATTGACTTCGTGTTGACCTTCTAGGGGTTTCTAGAATATTCTTGAGGGTCCTCCAACTTCACAAATCCATATCTCGTCAACTGTGAGGATCCACATGGCGTACCACCTATCACCGGAAACGACATGATGTGTAGTATCCATCTATGATATTATTACTTGCAAGTATATTTACCTTCATGAATTTATTCCTCGATCAACTGTGGGTTCCATGACCATACCTTCGGTGCTACCAAAAGTTTCTACTAGACTTTCTTCAAGGGTTGACATCAATGATAACCAACCCAATATTTCAACAGGTAGAATAATATATTTTCCATGTAATAAAGGCCAACATTAGTTAATAAGGCCTATTTAATAATGTGAACAAGTCTAATGTAAGAAGACTTAATAGAAGCTTTTGCTTCTAGAAAGATCTTCCTCTAGAATGTTATTTAGAAGACACAATTAGTATAAATAGGAGTAGAAGGCATGAGAAAGTCTTGTCTTGAGAATGATTGTAATAGAGATTTTCTCTGTTGGAGGTATACCCCTCGAAGAGGCAAGTGAATTTGGATTTCTATAAATAAAGGTATCATTGTTGGTGTTGTTATTCTTTACATTTTTTTGTTCCACTAGTATTTGCTGCAATATTTCCATTTATTCTTATTAAAATACATATGGTACCTTACAAGTGGTATCATATCACTTTCCTCTATACAATTTGTGGGAAATTCTTTTCAGGGTAGAGAAATGTATTGTTGGCATCTTTAAAGCATAAAGATATGTCATTTAGTGGGTAAAACTGCAGTTAGGGAAGAGTAAATGAAAAAGATACAAATGGTTTCATGGGTTTACTTGAAACAAATGTTTCACCTTGTTGGAAACCTCTCTAACCCCGATTGGTTCCCCTTCGATTAGTACTGCATCAGAAAGAATCTATACACAACCATCACTCCCACGTATCGTCAAGTATATCGAGAGTCTCGTAGATCTTCTAAAACTAGCTTTAGATCCACTGATCGGTCACTTGACTACTATAGTGACACCGGGAACAACACTCAGGAATACACTCTTTAGTACCTCGATAATCAGGCAGTACGACTAAGGGTACGGTTAATCCTCCTTAGTTGGTGCCTTGAGATATTGGGTTGAGTACTATTGTTTGACCCCACACTTATATCAGAGAGCTATAACATAGGGAAAAATATTGTCTATAGGAACCCTAAAAACCCTAACCCTTGGGAATGGAATAAAATAGAAAAGGAACATAAGGGATATCTTGTCGTGCAACCCTTCCTTCTGCAATCTAGTTGAGAAACTCCTACATAATTTTTTTCTGTTAACAATTTAGGCATTTCGTCACTGCAGTATTTTTCAGGCCTGAGTATAATTCCATAGGATTAAAAAATCAAGTATAGTGGTCTCTCCAACACCCTTATTTGGTACCTCTCTCATTGTATTCCTCTCTTCGCCCTGATTTTCATGGTACCTATCATTTTTAAGAATTGTTTTTCATGGACCCACCCTCCTTCCTGACACCCTTATTTCACACCTATCCCATTGGCTTCCCCTTGTCTCCCTAATAGAAATGGTATATATCACTTTTCATCCTTTTTTTCAGTGTATCCAATCCCCCATCCTAGGCACCTCAACTTCCCAAATGGCCACCACTCAAAACCAAGACCTGTACGTCGAAATCAAACAGAACAAGGAGAACATCCAGAAAATTTATTTTGACATTACTTGAACCAATTCCAAATTTGAAATCTTCCAGCACCAAGTCGGGAATGAATTTTCCAAAGTCACAAGCCAACTTGACAAATTCACGAGTGAATTTGACACAATTAATGCCACTCTCAACCAATTTTCGAACCGATCCTAGGCCGCCCCTTATCTGACAAACTGTTCCACTTAGATGGTGTTGACTCGTCCCACACTATGGCCTTTCATTCCATTTCCTTTCATCGTGACCCCCATCTTCCCCAATTTGAGGTCAATAAATTTGATAGCTCCAATATCATGGTTCAGGTCACTCAAATGGAGCATTAGTTTTCTTTACACAACATTACTGATGAGATGGAAAAACTTTGTTATATTGTTCTCTATCTAGATCTTGGACATTTTAAATGGTGGCAATGGTGTAAAAATGCACACCAAAGGTATGTTTCTTGGACACAGTTTGTTGTAGAGATTTATTAATGCTTTGAAACTGACACCCACCATTTAGGTCATTTAACCAAGTTGAAACAGTCTACCACAATGGAAGACTTTATCACTGCCTTTGAGCACTTGTCTTTAAAAATGGATGGCAAGACTGATTCCTTCTTCATGGAATGTTTTATTAGTGACCTAAATAATGAAATCTTTGCCCAAGTCCTCATGGCTCACCCCCAGACTTGGTTGGAAGATACTAAACGCACCAAAGAAGCACAACAAATTGTCTTCACCCAAACCAAAATAGCCTCCTTTATTCCTCATCGTACACCTACCCATCCTACCCCAACTGTGACTCCTCTCAAGATCCAGAAATTAATGAGGGAAGAAACGGTTGAATGCCAACTCAAGGGCCTTTTCTATAATTGTGATGATAAATATTTTCCGGGGCACAAGTGTAAAGTTCATAAAAATTTTATGGCTATCTCTGAAGATGTTTCTAACAACGATGCTAATGTTTCCCTTGTTTAAGAGATCCTCAATTAGATGATCCTAATCCTCCCTCTAACCCTCCCAAAGTTGAACTAATAATTTCACTAAATTCCCTCATTGGTTTCTCTTCTTCCCAAACCCTCAAGTTAATTGGCTACATTAAATATAGGAAAGTCGTCATCCTAGTTGACAGTGGAAAAACCCATAATTTTATTCATCATCACATTGCCCAAGAAATCAATTTCTATATCCATACAGTCAATGATTTTTCAGGTCCTAATTGTCATTAGTAGTTCCATGAAATGTCAGGGGTTTTGTGAAAATTTGCACCTGCAAATTAGTTAGTAGTACCTGGAATATCAAATGTTTTTTATAGACATGTGCAGTTGTGACATAGTGCTCGGTGTTCAATGGTTACACAATCTAGGCCCCATTACCATGTATTTCAAGAACCTCCCCTTGTAATTCCAACAAGAGGGACAATAATATAAGTTCCAAGGCATCACAACAGGCTCAGTTGAGATCATCATCTCCCATTGAATGGAAAAGCTCCTGAGAAAATGTCATTCTCGCATTATTGTCCAACTCCATTCTATTCTAGTAGTTGAGACACCCTCTATGCATCCTAATATCCAATCTGTAATATCTCGACACCAATCTATTTTTAACACCCCTCATGACCTTCCCCCTTCCCGCAACGTCCATGATCATTCCATTCCTTTAGTCCTCGATAGTATTCCTCCCAATGTTCTCCCTTACCATCATCCCTTTTCCTAGAAAAATGAAATTGATAAAATTGTTCAATAATTTCTAGAAGTGGGTGTTATATGTCCAAGTACTAGCCCATATTCTTATCTAGCAGTCATGGTAACCAAGAAATAAGGAACTTGGTGCATGTGTCCTTATTTTTTTTCCCTCAACAAAATCACAATCAAGGAAAAATTTATCATCCCTGTCATTGATGACCTTTTGGATGAATTGAGTAGTGCTCAGTACTTTACCAAACTTGATCTCCATTCTGGCTACCACCAAAAATGTATGAAGGAAGAAGACATTCCCAGGACTACATTCCAAACTCATGAGGGTCACTATGAGTACTTGGCCATTCCCTTTGTCCTATGTAATTCTCCCTCCACTTTTCAAAGTCTCATGAATCATGTATTTTGTCCATTCCTCCGCAAATTTGTCTTAGTTTTCTTTGATGATATTATCATCTATAGTAAAACTTGACAAGCCCATCTCAACGATGTGGCTCAACTTCTCCATCTACTATTTTAACAACATTTTTTTCTCAAACAGTCTAAATGTGCTTTTGGAACCTCTATGGTTGAGTTCCTAGGTCATATTGTCGGCAAGGATGGTGTAAAGGTGGATCCTAAGAATATGAAGCTATAAAGGATTGGTTTTTCCCTAAAAATATTAAAATCTTGCGTGGTTTCTTTCATTTAATGGGATATTATCACAATTTTGTTCATAATTATAGAAACATTGCATCTCCTCTCACTTTCGTCCTTAAAAAGAATGCTTTCATTTGGACTCCAACAACTAATCAATCCTTCCAAGCCTTGTAAAATGTTATGTGCACAACTCTTATTGTGGCACTCCTAGACTTCAAAAAAAGAAATTCTTGGAATGTGATGCATCCAAGAAAGGAATTGGGGTTGTCCTCATGCAAGATGGTCAACCTTTGGATTTCACTAGAAAACAACTATCATAGTGAAATTTGGGCCAATCAACCTATGAAAAGAAAATGTTGGCTATTCTACATGCAGTGGATCTCTAGCGTCCTTATCTATTGGGGAAACACTTCCAAATTAAAATTTATCATCATAGCCTCAAGTATTTTCTGGAACAAAGAAATTCATCCTTGGAGCAACAAAAATGGGAGACCAAGATGTTTGGGTTTGATTATGAGATCATCTACAGTAAGGGAAAATAAAATGTGGTTGTTGATGCTCTTTCAAGGAAATATGAAGAAGACGAGTCCCTCTTTTCCCTCTCATTCATTGTAGTAGATTGGCCTCAAGTTGTTCACCAAGAATCGTTGCAAGACCCCAAACTTTATGGCTTGATCCAAAAATTGCAATAGGATCCTCAAGTTTCTCTAGGGTACTCTTGGCACAGTGAAGAGTTTCACTATAAGGGTCGCATGTATTTAAGAAAATAGTTGAACCTTAAATCCACGATGCTCTTTGAGTTTCATGTTTCACCCATTGTTTGAAATTCAAGGTTTACCAAAACCTATGAACGGGTCAAGCGCTATTTTTTATGGGACAACATGAAATAGGACAACCACACCTTTATGGTTGAATCTAATACATGTCAATGCAATAAGGGAGAATCTTTCAAAGCTCCAGGCACAATCCAACCACTCTCGATTCCACATGCTATTTGGAGGGATATTTCTATCGATTTCATTGTGGGATTACCTAAATCGCTCAATAAGTCATTCATCACGGTGGTAGCATATCGTCTTTCCAAATATTCACTGCATCCAAAGTGGCTCAAACGTTTATGGATGATATATTCAAACTCCATGGCATGCCTCACTCTCTTGTCTCATACCGTGATCCAACTTTCACTAGCAATTTTTGGCAAGAATTGTTTAGGCTCTAGGGAACCCAATTGCATCTTAACACCGCCTATCATCTCCAGACTAATGGAAAAACTAAAGCTTTCAACCAGTGTTTGGAAACATATTTGCGTTTTTTGTGTCTGACAGAAAACATTAGTGGGCGTAGTGGTTACCCCTATCTGAATGGTGGTACAACACATCTTACCATACTTCCACTCACATGACTCCCTTTGAAGTAGTCTATGGGAAAAATCCATCGTCGGTTCTCTCATTCATACCAGGTGTCTCCAAGGTTCAAGAGGTTGAAAACAATCTTACAGTCCAAGCAGCCATTCTTCGTGCCCTTAAAGAAAATTTGGTCCTATCTTATAGTTGCATGAAGCAACAAGCAGATCAAGGTTGTTCTAAATGTCAATTTATTGAATGGGACCAAGTGTTTCTTCGTATGCAACCTTATAACAAGATTTCACTCAAAGTTGAAAAATGTTAGAAACTTTCCCCCAAATTTTGTTGTCCTTATACAATTCTCAAGTGAGTGGGGTTTGTGGCCTATGAGTTAGCTCTACCCAACCACTCTAAGCTTCATCCCTGTTTTCATGTCTCGTTCTTGAAGAAAGTTATTGGAAGTAGGTGCCAGACTCAAACTAGTCTCCCTGAGTTGGATAAAGAAGGTTCCATTTGGTTGCAACCACAAACAGTCTTGGACCAGCGTGAGTGTTGTCTCCATCATTGCACCATCAAGGAAGTGTTAGTTCAGTGGAAGGATACACCTCGAGAATATGCCACCTAGGATTCGACTACCATTCTTCAATAATTTCCTCATCTCAAGCCTTGAGGACAAGGTTGTTTTTCAAGGGGGGGTGGGGGGGGGAGGGGGAATGTTAGGGACCTAACCTCCCTAACCCCTCACATAGGTAGAATAATATATTTTCCATGTAGTAAAGGTGAAAATTAGTTAATAATGCCTATTTAATAATGTGAACAAGTCTAATGTAAGAAGACATAATCGAATATTTTGATTCTAGAAAGATCTTCCTCTAGAATGTTCTTTAGAAGATAGAATTAGCATAAATAAGAATAGAAGGCATGAATAAGAATTATTGTAATAGAGATCTTCTCTACATGAGGTAGCCCCCTCGAAGATTCAAGTGAACTTGGCTTTCTATCAATAAAGGTATCTTTGTTGGTGTTGTTATTCTCTATATTTTCTTGTCCTGCTGGTATTTGCTACAATATTTATATTTTTACATATTATAATTCATCTGCTACCTTACAAAAGAAGAGTTAAAGTATTATTTAATACATTGGATTCCATAAAATAAATGAAGGGGCCTTATATTAAGTAAGGTGATAAAATTTTTACTAAGGAATAATTTGAAGCGAATTTGAAGGAAAGTAACATCTCCTTGGGTGTAGAGTTTGATGGTAGATCGCAAGTTTCCCTAAAGATAAGACAAACAAATGGCTAGCTAACTTTTTCATTGACAACATAGAGCTTGATTCTACTATTAATTAACAACACATTGATTTAAATAAGATTGAAAGAAAAATGTTTTCACTTAGGGTCAAGGAATAAATAACTATGGGCCCTCTCTATAACCACATCAAAGTGTGGGTGAACCAAGCTTTTCAAGAAATCTCTAAGATATATTGAATATGGAGTTGGGATGGTTAGGTCCAATAGAGTGTTACCAAAATTGGAAGACAGTATTTAAACAACGTTCTTTGACAAGATAAGGTTCAAATATATGATAGTAACTTGCCTCCTTTATAAGTAGTAACTATATGTGATTTTCCCCTCTTTTGTTTCCTCCGATTGCATCTTTACCATTTGGTCTACATATGTTCTTACATAGTAAAGATCAAGTACTAACAAGTTCTTATCCTTTTCTTCCTCCAATATTTCGCTAATATTCTATAGGAGCCCCATCCCAACTCACTAGAGAAAACACTTCGAATTTTCATTCAACCATTAGCCATATGAATTTTGTTGAGAAATTTGAATCCTATTTCTCATGGTAGTGTTAAATGATTCATATTGGGAACACATTGTTTAATTTTTCTCCATCAAAACTACTCCAGACTCACTTAATTTTTATGATTCTATGTTGGTCATCGACAAGTGGAATCTACAACATATAATTCTCTTAAAAATAATTTGATTGATAAAACAATAGTATTTTAAATTTCTCTCGATGACCTATGTCATATTTTTTTTTTTTTTTTATGTATTGTAAAGTCATGGTAATTTTATGTTTTTTATATTATGTGAATGAAGCAAAATATTTGTGTCATGAGAAACTTTTTTATCATAGAATCTTTTTACTATTTTATTTTTTTATTTTTATCAATGATTAGAATTACCTGGTCCTCTCTCCGAAAACATTGCATTTAAATAAATATTTGAATAACTCAAGAATGTTATATTTTATTGACAAATATCACATGGGGTTTCATTGTATGTCACTCTCCCATTTTATTCATAAAATTTGATAAAGACTATTTTTATTTTGACAAGGAGAAGTACCACCTTTATAAAGAGGGCATTCTTTATTTTTTCCATTTTTTCCAAGAACCCGCTTAGCATTCATCCTTTTTCCCAACAAGAAAAATGGTCAAATAAGATGGTTGAAGAGGGGTAGAAAATTTCACGAGTGAATAAATTCAATTCCTATCAATTAATGAAAGTTTAAGTTCATTATATTGAGAAAGGTTTGTGGAATGTAAAAAAAAAAAAACTAATACCCAATGATTTTCATTTGTGGTCAATTGAAAAAATGGGAAACTAAGGATAACGACGACATGGCTTTCATCATATTTAGTTTTGGGAAGTTACTATTTAGACATTTGATGCAATATTGGAAACCCTCTTTGAAGAGGAAAGGATTATGAGAATTCCTTTGAAATTTAGAAGTTAGGAACATGTGCAATCACATATAAAGTAATACAAGATATTCAAAAGTTTGTTAATATGAGTGTTTCTATCAATTGAGCGAGATAAATAACAAACAACAAGTAGGAACAATCCCAAACTATGAGAGTTAATGATGTTTATTTAATTGGGACAATTGAATCACCATTCATAAGCAATAGAAAAAAATAAATTGATGAAAGTTAACAATGGTTGAACCTTTGGGTAAAGATAGTTGTTTTTATTTCTAGTAAGTAGAGGCATAATATATGGAATTGTTAAAAAGGGGTATGTAGTGAAGAAGAATGATGATTATGAGACGAAACAAACACATATTGTAATAATTATGACAATGGGTTGTTTCAAGATAGGTTTGAGTAGTTGTTATGCCCTAGATAAAGCCTCATGCTATATATAAACCCTCTTATTAAGCCCCTTATTGAATTATTACATTTCTTTTATTATAATTGTATGTAGATTATGAACCCCTTCATCGCAACCTTTCATTATAATTGTACCCTTTGTCTCCTATATATACACCAAGTAGAGCTAGGCTTAGGAACATCTTATCTAAAATCATATTGTGTTATGGAGTGGATATATTGTAAAGGAGGTTTCTCCCTCGAAGTGGACTGTAATTTATTGATTTATTTTCATTTTTAAGGCGTTGGATCATAACATTTGGTTTCAGAGCTCATTGATCCTAGGGTTTTTTCTTCTCCAAAAACATCATCCTATCATTTTTGCTATAAATTTTTTCTGTGAAAATTCAGACCGTGAAACTCAGAGGATATTCACAGAAATTAGCAAGGTATCTATGGTAAAAATTTCAGCTTCCGAGTCATCATACTTTCAGATATACACCTTGTGGAAGATAGGGTATTTGACTATTCCTATTAACTAGTCTCAAACAAGTGTTATGGGTAAAACAATGATATCTTATCCAGTGAGTATCCAAATTGAGTGAGACTAGTTGCATTGGATAATGGACAGTATGTAGTATTTCTTCTACAATTTTGCATGAGGGTTTTTTCTTCTCCAAAAACATCATCCTATCATTTTTGCTATAAATTTTTTCTGTGAAAATTCAGACCGTGAAACTCGGAGGATATTCACAGGAATTAGCAAGGTATATGTGGTAACAATTTCAGCTTCTTGGTCATCATACTTTCAGATATACACCTTGTGGAAGATAGGGTATCTGACTAGTCCTATTAACTAGTCTCAAACAAGTTTTATGGGTAAAAAAATGATATCTTCTTCAATGAGTATCCAAATTGAGTGAGACTAGTTACATTGGATAATGGACAGTAGGTAGTATTTCTTCTGCTAGACAATCCTAGACCATTCTGGCGATCATTTCTCCATCATCCTCCATGATCATATAGTCCGGTGACACGCGTTGTGCCTTTGATTTCTTGCGCACGCCTGCGGCCTGTACAACTGATCTCTTAGTTCCCCTTGGCTCCTGTGTGATGGGGTTTGTGGTTGTCTCCTGCGCTCCCTTAGCTTGTTTTGGCTATTCGTTGGGCTCTTTCTACC
>ML779500.1:398015-421284 GCA_009831015.1 Picea engelmannii | reverse complement strand
CGTGTGTTGTGCTTCTTGTCAGTTGTCACTTTCCTCCTGCACACTTTCTTTCCCACGATTGCTCTTCCAGCTTTCATTCTTCTTTTTGCACGCTTTCTTTCCCACTTCAACCTGCTGCAAACACTCATGCTATGTATAAACCCTCTTATTAAGCCCCTTATTGAATTATTACATTTCTTTTATTATAATTATATGTAGATTATGAACCCCTTCATCACAACCTTTCATTATAATTGTACCCTTTGTCTCCTATATATACACCAAGTAGAGCTAGTCTTAGGAACATCTTATCTAAAATCATATTGTGTTATAGAGTGGATATATTGTAAAGGAGGTTTCTCCCTTGAAGTGGACTATGATTTATTGATTTATTATCATTTTTAAGGCGTTGGATCATAATCTTTGGTATCATAGCTCGTTGATCCTAGGGTTTTTTCTTCTCCAAAAACATCATCCTATCATTTTTGCTATATAATTTTTCTTTGAAAATTCAAATCTTGAAACTCAGAATATATTCACAGGAAATAGCAAGGTATCTGTGGTAAAAATTTCAGCTTCTGGGTCATCATACTTTCATATATACACCTTATGGAAGATAGGTTATCTGACTAGTCCTATTAACTAGTCTCAAACAAGTGTTCTGGTTAAAACAATGATATATTCTTCAGTGAGTATCCAAATTGAGTGAGACTAGTTGCATTGGATAATGGACAGTAGGTAGTATTTCTTCTACAATTTTGCATGAGGGTTTTTTCTTCTCCAAAAACATCATCCTATCATTTTTTCTATGAATTTTTTTTGTGAAAATTCAGACCGTGAAACTCGGAGGATATTCACAGGAATTAGCAAGGTATTTGTGGTAAAACTTTAAGCTTTTGGGTCATCATACTTTCATATATACACCTTGCGGAAGATAGGGTATCTGACTGGTCCTATTAACTAGTCTCCAACAAGTTTTGTGGGTAAAAAAATGATATATTCTTCAATGAGTATCCAAATTGAGTGAGACTAGTTGCATTGGATAATGGACAGTAGGTAGTATTTCTTCTACAATTTTCAGAATTTGATATCACATATTTTTCTCTTGGCATGCTTTATAAGTACACTCTTCTAGAAAGGCCGCAAGGTGTGGGGAAGTTACCATAAATTCCACTTGACACATCAATTTTGATCAGACCTATGGAATTGTAGAGAGGAAATATCAGAGAACTAAAGAACGAAATTTCAGACCTATAAGGGTCGAAATTTTAGATATACACCAGAAGGAAGGTCGGTCAAGAGGGAAAAATCCAAATTAATGTTTTTAAAGGTACGTAACTTACAATTGGCATATATTTTTTTGGAATATCTATTTTGGGTGATTCAAAATTTTTGATAAATATAGAATACATGAGTATTATTATTATTACTCCATATGGGTCCCAAAAAGGTGACAAAACCTATTAAACCTCCTGAATTCTCATCTATGACTCAAGAAGAAAATGAGGACATACATAACAGGTAGTCCAAATTGGAGGAACAACTTACTGAATTGAGTGACAAGTATGATAATTGGGTAAAATCACAAAGACAAATTGAAGACATATAAAGTAAGATGGATGAAAATAAAGAATAAATATAAAATTCCATGAAGCCTAAATGCAAAGTTCCATGTCATCCATGATCTTTCAAGCTCTAGATGAGAAATTTCCTAAAGGAGATATGAAAATGCAAGGGACTCATGAAAATAAAGGTAGTATTCATGTTGAACAAACTACCAATAATAATTCATTTTCAACTAGTGAATATAACTCCAATAGTAGATTTAATTATGGTGGAGGTCCTAAATTCAACTTTCCCAAAATTGAATTAAGGAAGTTTGATGGTACATAGGTTTTTACTTGGGTGAAACAAATAGAGCAATATTTTGAACTACATAATATTATGGATGATAGAAAAAGTATTCACATAAAAACCTTGAACTTTGAGATAAAACCATATCAATGGTATCAATGGATAGTGAAAAGGAAACCCCCTTTATATCACTACACTTGGGGTTTATTTACAATAGACTTAGAAGCACAATATGGGAAAGTTTGGGAACAAGACTACTTCATTCAATTGACAAGAATCAAGCACTTGGGTGATATTGAAGATTATGATTCATAATTTCAAATATTGGCCACAAGGGTGGATAACATAAGTGACGAACACTTGTTGGAATCCTACATGGGTGGATTAAAAGAAGACATTAAACATGAGATTTTCTTAAGACAACCTACAAGTATTGTGGAAGCTATGAAAAATGTTCGTCATATTCAGGGTAAAAATAAGGCTACACACAAGTATAGCATTGTAAGTAGAGATCATTTTTGGGGTCATAATACAACCATACCTCCACCAACAAGTTTGATACCTCAACAAATGCATGAAATAAGAGGAAAAGGATTATGTTTCAATTGTGATAACAAGTATGGTAATGGGAATAAATACGATGAGAAGAAATTATTCTACATAGATTGTGAATAGGAAGAAGATAGAGTACCTAAACCAACAAGGTTGACACCTTAACAAATGGATGAAAGAAGATAAAAAGGTCTATGTTACAATTGTGACAACAACTATAGTAAGGGGCATAATTGTGGCGAGAATAATTTAATCTACATAGTCTGTGAAGAGGAAGAAGATCAAGAATTGGAACCATCACAATACCTAGATCTAGAAGAGACTACTCCAACAATATATTTCCATGCATCGGCCGACATCATTACTCCACAAACCCTCAAGATACAAGGATACATAAAAAATAAAAAGTTAACAGTATTGATTGATTATGGTAGAACCCATAATTTCATAAATTACAAATTAGCAAAAGATCTCAATTTCTTTGTATATCCCGCACCAGAATTTCAAGTAATGATTGCAAATGGAGGTACCATAAATTGTTCATAGAAATTACATAGCATTAAGCTCAACATGGGGGAGTATTTTCTGGATAGACCCATGTTTTCCATTCAAATGGGGGGTGTTGATGTTGTATGAGGGGTCTAATGGTTGCAATCATGGGAATAATGGCTTTGATTTTCAAAATATTTTCAAAATATTTTCCTCAAATGGCAAGGAAATTGAGCTTAGACATATCCAAGGGAAACCCTCTAAAGTGATAAACTCTAATAGCATGGAAAAATTACTCAAAAGGGGACACTAGGGTGTAATTGCACAATTTTTCTCACTTGATGTTCAAACATCTATAGCCCCTACTCCATCAGAACTCCAAATAATTATCAACAATCATTCCAAGGTATTTGGTGAAATTCCTAAGGGTCTTCCACATACTCAAGATATCATGCTATTCATTTGCAACCAGGAAGTGTAACACCTAACATTAGGCCTTACAAGTATCCATATGCACAAAATATTGAGATTGAGCGCATGATCCAGGAAATGTTAGAGGTTGGCATCATTCAACATAGCCAAAGTTCTTTCTCTTCACCAATGGTGTTGGTTACAAAAAAGGATGGTTCATGGCGTATGTGTCCATATTATAGACAAATCAACAAATTGACCATCAAATATAAGTTTCCTATTCTTGTCATTGATGAATTATTAGATGAATTGCATGGAGCAAAATACTTTACTAAGTTGGATCTTCGTTCGGGATATCATCAAATCAGAATGAGGCGGGAATACATTCCTAAAAATATTTTTACAACACATGAAGGTCATTATGAGTTTGTGGTTATGACATTTGGACTTACTAATTCACCTTCCATATTTCAAATCTTGATGAATTCTATCTTCAATCCCTTCCTTACAAAAACTATGTTAATATTTTTTGATGACATACTAATCTACAACAAATCTTGGGAAGAGCATGTACAACATGTTGACAGAGTATTACAACTATTGGAAGAGAAAAAACATTATGCAAAGCCTTCCAAGTGTTCCTTTGGGGTTCAAGAAGTGGAATATTTGGGTCATATTGTATCACATGAAGGTGTAAAAGTGGACCCTAACAAAATTGAATCTATGAGGGAATGGACGGTTCCCAAAACCTTGAAGAAACTTAGAGGATTCTTATAATTGACAATATATTACCTGAAGTTTTTCAAGAACTATGGTCAAATAGAAACACCTCTAATGGCATTATTAAAGAAGGAAACATTTTCCTGGACTGAAGAAACAACCAAAATTTTTTAAAAACTTAAGGAGGAAATGTGTACAACTCTCATCTTGGCCACACCTGACTTTACAAAAAATGTATTATGGAGTGTGATTCCTTAGGCCATGGAATTGGTGCAGTTTTAATGCAGGAAGGAAGGCCCCTTACCTTTGAAAGAAACCAACTTAAAGGGAAAAACTTAGTCAAACCCATTTATGAAAAATAAATGTTGGCCATACTACATGGAGTTCAGAAATGACACCCCTACCTAATAGGAAGACACTTCAAGGTAAAACTAGATCATGACAGTTTGAAGTGCATCTTGGAGCAACGATTATATTAAGAAGAGAAACAAAAATGGGTTACAAAGATGTGGGGTTATGACTTTGAAATTGTCTACAAAAAATGAAAACATAATGTTATGGAATATTCCCTTTCCAGGAAAGAAGAAGAAACATAAGGTTCACTATGTTTTATTTCTATCCCGCAATATAATTGGGTGGAAGGAGCAAGAGTAGAATGGAATCAAGATCAAGAGGTATGCAAGATCATTCAACAAATACATGAAGACCACAATTCAATACATAATTTTGTATGGAATAATGATTTTCTATGGTATCAAGATCGCCTATACTTATGTAAGAATTCCAAACTCAAACAGAAGATCCTTCTGAAATTGCACACTTCTTCTATAGGGGGACATTCATGATTCTTGAAAACATACCACAGGATCAAGAAGGATTTTTTTTTGGGAAGGTATTAAAAATGATGTTCAAAATTTTATGTCTGAATGTTTGGTCTTCCAACAGAATAAGGGAAAGACAATCAAGACTCCAGGTCTCCTACAACCATTAGCTATACGAATCCAATGTTGGGAAGAAGTTTCAATTGATTTTATTACAGGTTTACCCAAATCCGAAGGAAAGATTGTCATCATGGTAGTAGTGGATCGACTAACAAAGTATGTTCATTTTTTCTCTCTTCATCATCCTTTTAAAGAAAGTAGACTAGAAGCAACATTCATGGAAATAGTTCCAAAACTACATGAAGTCCCCAAGATTATTGTAAGTGACAGAGACCCAATTTTCACTAGAAATTTTTGGACTGAATTATTTTCTTGTTTGGGTACAGAATTGGCTCATAGCTCATCTTACCACCCTCAATCTAATGGGAAAAATGAGATTGTGAATAAATGTCTAGAAGGATATATTCGTTGCTTTGCATATAATAAACAAACATAATGGGTCAATTGGTTTCCCTTGGCGGAATGGTGGTACAACACACCCTTCCATACTTCGTCAAAAATGTCCCCATTTTTGGCACTTTATGGATATCATCCTCCATCTATAACATCACCCTTGAAATGGAATACAAAGGTTCAAGCAGTGGAGGACCACATAGGGAAGCAAGAATAGGTCCTGAAACAATTGAAGGACAACTTGGTTATGGAACAAAATAGGATGAAACAACAAGAAGATCAACATCGCACTAAAACATAATTTGAAGCGGGGGATTGGGTATTTCTAAGGCTACAACCATACAAAAAAATGTCCCTCAAGAAACAAAAGAAGGAAAATAAATTAGCACCCAAATATTATGGCCCCTATAAGGTTTTGCAAAGGATTGGAATATGGATTACAAATTGGAGTTCCCTTCATCTTAACGTGTACATCTAGTCTTCCATGTTTCTTT
This sequence comes from Picea engelmannii, assembly GCA_009831015.1. NCBI lineage: Eukaryota > Viridiplantae > Streptophyta > Pinopsida > Pinales > Pinaceae > Picea > Picea engelmannii. The sequence continues at coordinate 415,451 of ML779500.1, read as the reverse complement.
CTTAAAGAAGGTCATCGACAACAAGATCCCAGTCCAAACTATTTTACTAGAGATCAATGAAGAAGGAAAAATCATACTAGAGCCAGAAACAATCCTTGAAACAAGAATTAAGTAGTTGAGAAATCGAGCAATTACAGAGTACCTCGTCAAATGGAAGAACCTACTAGTGGAGGAGACGACATGGGAAGATGAGTTATTCGTGCAGAAGCATCCATGGTTAGTCAAGTGTCGAGGAAAACACTTGTTTGAAGGGGAGGGTTATGTTAATCCATAGATAAAGCCCCATGTTATGTATAAACCCCCTTATTAATCCCCTTATTGAATTATTACATTTCTTGTATTATAATTCTATGTAGGCTCTGAACCCCTTCATCGTACCCTTTCATTATGATTCTACCCTTTGTCTCCTATATATACACCAAGGAGAGATAGTATTAGGATCATCTTATCTAAAATCATATTTTGTTTTGAAGTGGATATATTGTAAAGGAGGTTTCCCCCTCAAAGTGGACTATAATTTGTTGATTTGTTATCAATTTTAAGGCGTTGGATCATAAAAGCAGTTTTCAAGATCTTGAGAAGTCTCTGATCTTATTGACCTTCTAGAAACTAGACATATATGTATAAAGAATAATTTTTTAATCATGAACTTTACTCGAGAAAATTTAGATCTACATGGTGGAGAGTTTTATCAATAGATTTCTATTCACCTTTATTTTCCTCCTTTGACCAATAAAACAAATATTAGAAGGTTTGGTGTAGGCATGTTATTCCGACTTTTATCCCTAAACTCATCAACTTATATACCAACTTATCCTCATTCCAAATTCATATCTCAATCTTCATCCAAAGGTATATATTGAGACTCATAGGAAATATTTGTTCTAGTGGCATAAACTCTTATTTGTATTTCAATTCATTAATAATCTACAAGTTTCAATGTTGGGGTTATCATGACCAAGTGATTAAGAAAAAAGAGTTCAACATTTTTTCTTTGAAATGTGTATGTTAAAATGTCATAAAGATGGACTTTGCAACCTGTTGACAGGCGTAAGTGACACACTGTCAACTGGAAGGATAGGTCCGGACCGAGGTTATCTAATTAACCCAAGTCGTTTGGTATGATCTATACTTAAGGGTTTAATGGATCTGTTAGCCAACTAGGGTCCTAAAACAAAGAAAATAAATAAACTATCATAAAGCTATAACTATGATACTATGTACATGAATTTAATTATTTACAAGTGTTAAAATAGAAACATAAATATGAACAGGGTATTTCCAAATTGCAAGTTTTGGTGGATGTCTTGCGAAATCAATGTTTTTGCAATTGTTAATGAAGTAGATAAAGAAAGCACATATTTTTATATTTTTTGTTTAATAGTCTAAAATCTAAGAACTCAAAAAAGATACTAATAAAACATAATCTGAAACAAGAACAAAATAATAGTCATAGCCAATTTAAACTGTCTTATTTCATTAATAAATCAACTAATAACAAAAATAGAATACAAATAAAACTAAACTGAGATTAGTCACATAATGTGTCTATATCTCTACGCAATTCAAACTTCCATCTATCTTGCCTGTGAGGGAAACTTGTAACAGGCTTGTGCTAACATTCCCAGAATAAACTCAAGGTATTGTTGGAGCAATGATATAAGAGAAGAGAAATAAACATATAGATCCAGTGACCTTGTAATGATGAGTGCTTATAGTAAAAGAAATTTAACATGAAGAATTCATATAACACATCAATTTAACATCAAGCCTAAATCAATGATATTAAAATGAAATAACGATCATAGATACAATATATGAACAACAAATTATAGATAGAATTTAAAGTGTTGAATAAAATGAAACATTATATGCTAATAAGACTAAAGTTGTTTAACATATTAATATTCCATAATATAAAAGGCAAAAAATAATGGAAAAGTGTCATGCTGGTCTAAAGCCGAGATGTGAACAACTTGTCCATACAGTCTTGGAATTACATGTCCATAATGTGTTCGAATCAAATATGTCTTTCACTATAAGAGTGAATAGTATTGAAAGTAATCCAAGATCCAAATACTCATATCACACAGGATAGAGTTGAATCTTCCAAAACCAAGTAATATTACAAAAATAGTGAATTGGAAACCACTCATGCAAGAGTTGGTTTGTTCAAAATTAAATCAAAGATTTGTAAAACATAAAGAAGGAGAAACTATTGATCATTTAAGTGTATAATTGAAAGTATTTACTCCAAGCGATCAATAACACAATCTCCCATTTCCTTAGAATAGCAAAACCAATTTGATAAATTAGAAAAGAAATTACTAATAACTAATTATTATTAAAAAGGGACTTGGCTACAGAATCGTAGATTCTGTATCTAGACTTAATTTTAGTAAATGAAATCAAAATTCAAATCTACTTATTTCGACTTAGATAATAGAAATGAATGAAATGAAAATAAAATTGTTTTACCATTAAAAATTAGCCAAAGAGGGATCAGACGATTTAAATTTTATAATTGCCTTGACACTAATCATATTCTTAATGACTATGTTTCCAGACCTCTTGATTCATTTTTTCTTCCTCTTTGTATGTGCCTTGAGATCAAGGTTCTCTTGCTTTAACAGATTGTTCTGAGCAATCAAGGTTCTAATTCGTGCATGTAAGAGAGGAACACCAATATAGTAGCGCTCTACCCAATTGAGACATCTATCACAGTGTACTAGGGAGATGGTAGATCGATGAAAGACACGGTCGATCAGGGGTGTTTGAGTCTTACCTTTTGTTTGTTTCAGATCGTGCCCAATACCTGAAAATCCTTCTTTACCTTTAAGAAATGGAGGTAAATTGGTCACTAAATCATAAGATTTAACATGGGTGATAACCTCCCTCCTGGAACACTGACCTTCTAGATCTTCTCGAGCTAAGAAATCCTCTACCTCAAGATATGAACCCTCATCAATCTCGATTGGATCGATCGAGCTCAAATGAGTATCCTTTCTGCTCCTTATTTTTTTATAGATTAGGCGACTAGCCTTCTTATTCTTGAAACCCAAATCTGTGCATTGTTGTTTCCTTCCTGTACAGAGTTTCTTGTCATCAGATTTAACATTAATGTTCAAACTAGCATTGTTAACAGGAACATGAGGATCATTTTCCTTCAATTCGGCAGTCACTAGTTTTGGAGATCTAGTAGGTGAAAACCTACATGGTGATCATTTATATAGAGTGGTTTTATCAATGAACTCTAGTTCATTAATTGAATTAATGAACTGGATTTCAACCACAGGCTTTCCCGAGTTAGGGTTTTCATTTAAAAGAGGATTGGTTGTAGGGTCATCTTGGGAAAATCCATTTCTCATCATAAAGGTCTCCCAACTGTCACCTATGTTTGACAGATGATATACCAACAAAATTTTAACAAGTCCATGGTGGAACAGGCTCAAATTGATACCTTGCCGCTTTTAACGCTTGAACATCTTGTATAGACTCATTAGTAGATAAAAGGGCATATCTAACTCGAAACTCATGAAATTCATAAGAAAATGGATATGGTATAGAAAAACCAGACCATATTGACCTTCGCACGTAAAAAATTGCTTCAGAATTAACAGTAAATTATGCCATCTAGGTTTTAACAGAGAGATAGGAATACCTTTTATGCAGTAAGTGGTTTTACAGGAGGTCATAAACAAACTCCACGGGACCTCTTCTATTCTGGCATTTTTAATCCACCTCTCGCCCTTTGATGGGAGTCCCGTTGCTTTTCTCACGAAATCCTCTGTCAATTCTAATTGTATGTCTCCAATATTGGCTCTAAAATTGTCAAAGGTTTGTGTGAAATCCTTTGCAACCTGAAGATTATAACCCTCAAAATTTTTGAGGAACATATTCCAGCCATGATCCTTTATATCATCAATAGCATCGTCATGGGATAGTAAGGCCTGGGATCCATTCGGCTCTATACAAATGACCGATGCCATGACCACTGTAAACAAGATGCAACATAAATCACTCGGAATAGTTTTAGATCCCCAATGTGAGAGCAACAGAAACAGGCATGAATGAAGAGTGGAAGTATGAAAATAACAGAGCCTGGGGGTTATCATAACTCGGATAGGAGAAATTGTGAGAACGAAAACCAGTGATTTCAATGAATCCCTTACCATCTCTCGCGATGAGTGTCGAAACTTACAGATTACAAAACCCTGTGCAGATAATGAATAACTTCATTAATGTTTTGAGCTAGCAAGGTAAGGCGAAAACGCAAGTATAGTAGGTCTATACTCATTGGCATAAATGTTGATACAACCACTAAATTCATGAGAAGAGTATTGACATTTTAACCAAGGTTCTTCATTCATAAAAGCAATTCAACAAAAAACCATCGGACCATTGAATTCATAACAACCATATTAAAACAAAAATTCAATAATGGATTAATCGAACATTTGATAAGATTTGAATTTTGATTACATATGGGTGGATTTTAAAAAGATATTGCCAAGGCACAAAATTATTAAATCAAGCCAAGTTTTATGTTTAATTTATGCTTAAAGTCATGAATTAAAAATAAAACAAATGAAAATGCAAACAATAAAGATTAATAAGGTAAGCTTTAATCGATCATTTTGAAACTCGGAAAAATGTTTACAAATTTGAGCTAATGGCAGCTACAGAAAGTGTAATTTCTTTCGAAAGTGTTAAATATCAAAAAATTATGTGTGGTTGCTAACACAACCCAACAACCATTTGAATAACGCATTGTGATATCAAGGATTCCAATACCATTGTTTTGAAATATGTATGCTAAAGTTCCATAAGTGAAGTTTGCAACCCAAAAACCATTTCAATAGGGCATTTTGATATCAACCTACCTACAATTTATAAGAACAAAATCTCAGACATTGTAAAAAATCTTCACATTGGTTGAATGGAATATTATGTACTAGAAAAAATAGGTTTGGAAGTTACTCCTTTTGGACCTTATGAATTAACATCACAATGTTAACTACTCTAAAATTCCATTCTTGATGGGATTATTGTGTTTTTATTTTTTTTCATTTCTTTATCTAATATAAACCATTTGAAACTAGCATAGGGTTTAGATTTCATACAATCTATTTAAAACTAGCATGGAGTCTAGACAAACCATTAGAAACTAGAATGGGGTCTTGATTTCATGAAACTCTAACTGATTCAGGTCAAGAACCAAATCTCTCACTCTTTCAGGTAGGAGCACAGCACAGGTGGAAGCTTTATATTAGTGCATTGGTGCATCCATTAGAAACTAGAATGGGGTCTTGATTTCATGAGTACATTACTTAAGACCACCAATAGAATAGATAAAACATCATGGATACAACTAMCATCAATAATTATTATCATATTTAACTGGATACAACTACCATCAATAATTATTATCATCTTTAACTACATTGACATCCATGGAAAATGCTAGCACTAACAATAGACTAAACCCACTCTCATCAATAATTATTATCTTTAACCACATTGATATCCATGGAAAATGCAAACACTAACAATATACTAAACCCACTTTAATGCATTAAGAGTTCATTAGATAGTTAATTACAACCATGGGTTTTGGGTGGCTAGATTATAACAATATGTGATTCTCATAATAGCTTAGAAAAAATTCCATATTTATCATGAATAATGATAAAATGTCAATTAATTAATTGATAAAATGTCAATTAATTAATTGATATATAGTATACGACTTATCATTCAAGATTTGTGTGTTTTCGTGTAGATAATCAAATTCTTTGTCTTCCAAATTTTTAATTTGTTAGAGTTTTGTTAGCACAATAATATGCAATCTTAAAAAAGAAAAGGCATGAACATGTTGTTAACAAGTTAATGGGTCTCAAATGGATCACAAAGGGAAGCAAGGAAATTAAAAGATGTTTTAAGCATATACTATAAGATTAAAAAAAAAGGAATGAACGTGTTGTTAACATGTTAATGGGTCTAAAATGGCTTACAAAGGCAAGCAAGGAAATTAAAAGATGTTTTAAGCATATACTATAAGGATATATAAGTAGAGGTAAATATTCATAAGTTAACCATTATTAGTCCCTGCCGAAGGCGTAGAGGGACTATAGAGATCGATGATTTGTTGACTTCATATTAATATGTCTTTTGACTATAAATTTTCACATCATCTGTATTATTCAAACTATAGAAGTAAGAACATTATTTTTATATAATAAAAAAAACCTTATATGTCATCATTTCATTGGAGAATAGATTGGAAGTCTTATTGCGAGCTTCGTTGTTCCCAATGTTGTAAATGTTTAGATATCCAAAGTTTTGAGCTTGGACACTCTTTTTTAATTTTTAAATTTTTATTGAAATGTTTACATACCGAAGGTTTTGAGCATCGACGTTATTTTTTAATGTTTTTATTATTTCTATTTGTATTGAAATGTTTACATACCAAAATTTTAGAGCATTGACACTCTTTTTGAGGTACTTGAATAAGCCTGACAACTTAAATGTTTACATAGTGTGAAGCCCTTAAACAGGCCTGACAACTTAAATGTTTTCATAGCGCGAGGCCCTTAAACAACCATGACAGCCTTAAATGTTTACCTAAATACGCTTCTCATAGTACATTTTTCCTTGAATGTTTCCATACAATGTTGCAATGAATTTGGACAATATTGTTGTCCACCACCACTTTCATAGCCATTGTATGTTTCATACTTCTTCTATGCTTGGAATGCAATTTAGTCATCATTTAAGATACATATATTATTTACTGGTTCGGTGTCTGCTTCTTGTTCGTTGGTTCGTCGATTGCTGTTTGTTTTTGTTTGGTTCAACTTTACAAGGTTGAGAACCTGCACCTGCAGTTGGACCTGTTGGTGCTTGTTTCTTGCTTTTGTTTTCTTCAACTTTGCAGGGTTTGGGTCCTGCACCCACAGTTGGAGCCGGCTTTTTTACTTTGCGGGTTTCAAGTCCTGCACCCACAATTTGACCTGCGCTTTTGTTGTTCATTGTTGCCAACTAAGTTTCGATACCATAATTTCATTTGTGTTTGTTCTTTGTTGTTTACTATTTGCAGTTTGCGGTTTGCAAGTAAGAATGTTTAAGTATTTCCACTCGCATGGTCGTCATATATTTCGGATTTCTTCTATGATTGGGATGCAATTTGGTCATCATTAAAGATATATATGTTGTTTACTGGTTCAATGGTTGTTTCTTGTTCGTTGGTTTGTTGGTTCATCGGTTTCTGCTTGTTGTTGTTTGGTTCAAGTTTATGAGTTTGAGGTCCTACAGCTACAGTTGGGCCTGTTGGTTTTTTCTCACTGGTTTGTTGCTTGTTGCTTTCTTTTGTTTGCTTCGGATTTGCAAGGTTGGCATCCTGTGCCAACAGTTGGAGCTACTTTTTTTTACTTTGCAGTGCTCAAGTCCTGCACCCGCAAGTGGATAGGTGGTTCTGTCATTCATCATTAACGAATAAGTTTCAATAACATACTTTCATTCATGTTCATTGTTTACTATTCGTTGTTTTTATTTTGCAAGTAAGAATGTTTAAGTATTTATTCATCGTTCTTGTCTTGCAAACTTTCCATAGAAGCTGGAATATCTTTTTCTCCTACTCTTCAATTTTCCTCCGATTTTTTCTCGAGACTCTGCACCATGTCCATGCCAATGTCGTGTGCACAACTCTGGCTGTCAATTTTTCTAGCATTGCAAATTCCAGTCCTTTTGTTGTGTGTGACGAAGTCGAAATATAGCGCCTATCTCGTACCTGCCTATCTCGTACGAGAATCGAACCCTTTTCTTTCACATGAAAAATATGATGTCAAGCTTGATGCTTTTCTAGGATGTTCTTGTAGAAGAAAACTACATGTAGGTGTAGAAGGGATAGGTATGGTACAACTGTGCCTAGGCTACAACAAAATTGCACAAAATTGGCATATCTTTCCATCCTACTCTTAAATTTTTCTCCATTGTTTTCTCCTAACTTTGAACCATACCTACATGCCTTTGCAAAATATTCTTGTAGAAGAAAAAGATACTGAGATGGTGCTAGCAAGAGTAGTGTTCCATGGATTGAAAATTGCAATATTCAATTTCTATGCCGCTTTGCGTGCAACATTGCTAACATAATGAATTTGTTCTCAAATGCATCACATTGTTTACATCTGGACAAAACCATTAACATTCTAGGATACTTCAGTGTTGACATGATACAAAATAGTGGCATAACAAATAATTGGAAAACTACATGTGCAATTACAATGTCTGTTTTTTTTTGGTTAAGATAAAACATGTGAAAAACACACTTATTAACCATATATGGTGAAATGTGCCCATATCACAATACAACCTCTTTATCTTATACATAGACTGGTATGACTACGATACAATTTGTCTTGTACTTGAAATATGAAATACACAACAAAGATATTATAAAATTATATTTCCATGTCTCAAAGCATATCTGGATACTTTGCTGCACAAAACCAAATCATTCAGCTATGACCATGCAATTTCTTAATATTTTCTAGCTTGTAATATATTTTGGACAGGAAACATTCTATATAATTACAACCATGGATCAAGAAAATCAAAGGTTCATGTTTCTAACTCTCTTTTATTCTATTCCTTTGATTCCCATTTATTGTATGTACATATTACTTGTTCTCTCTTACATACCAACTTCCATTCATGTTCATTGTATTTTGTGCGTTCCCACATTGAAACAAACAGAATAACTAGAGAAGACAAAAGACTCTTTACCGCAAATGTAGAAGAGGAGATACAAAGGTGCATGCTTCTACTCTTATTTCATATTTCATTGTTTTGTATTTCATTTATTGCCTATATATGTGTTATACTAATTTGCACCTAATTTATTCTATGTAGATACTGTGTATATTTCTACATAATAACTTATCTTCATGTCAATTGTATTCTCTGTGTTGCTACATTGAAATAAATAGAACTATATTTATTTTTTTTATATTTCTTTCTGCATACCAACTTACCTTCATGACTGTTGTATTTTCTGTATTGCTACATTTAAACAAACAGAATAACTGGAGAAGACGAGAGAAACTTTGCCGCAATTGTAGAAGAGGAGATACAAAGGTGCATGATTCTACTCTTATTTCATTTTCCATTGTTTAATATTTCATTTATTGTCTATATATTTGTTCTACTTGTTCTACTTCTTTGCACCTAATTTATTGTATGTAGATACTATGTATATTCCTACATAGTAACTTATCTTCATGTGAATTGTATTCTCTGTGTTGCTACATTGAAATAAATAGAACTGTATTATTTTTTGACATGTATTTCTACATACTAAATTACCTTCATGTCCATTGTATTTTATGCATTGCTACATTGAAAGAAACAAATTAGTTGCACAAGAAGATGAATTCTTATATGCCACAGCAGAGGAGGCTACAGTACAATATTTGAAAAGGTATACCAACTATGATAATAAATCAAACACACAAAACGAGTAGGTTCATATAATATTGGACTAGAAAACGATGATTTGGAAACAATGGGCCTTTGTTGAGACTTCCCTCTTCCAAACATTGCCTTCCCCATTTCTATTTTCCCACTCTCTATTATCCCTTTTTTTCCCTCTTCTATACTTAATCGAATTCCCCATTGTTTTCCCCTCTACTTTCGCTTTCTGGTTTCTTTGCTTAGTCGTTTTTTTGAAAATGTCTAGGTGCACGGGTTGGCGAACTCACAGGTTCACATTTATACTTATCCTTGTATATCATGACTCCGACCGACGATTTCCTTATTCCATACTTAGCCACTTTTTCGATCGCGAGTTCCCGGGATGGTGGGCTCAAGATTGCGCCTCTAGCTTCAGGGGCTCTGCGATATACAGATTGCCCTCCATACTACCCTATCATGCCCTATTCTGTGTTACACATTTTTACAGTCAAAAATTTCGAGACATACAATTTGATTGTCGGGTCCTCATGTTTCCTGAGTATCCCTTGACACCCTATTTCGTATTCCATCTCCTTCGAGCATGTATGTGACATTCAAAACAATTATAGACAATATAAAATGCATATTCTTATTTAGTCCTTCTTATGTTCATCTACACATGCTTGCATTAGAAAAAGTTGGACTAGTGACATGGGCATGAGCAGTCAATCATCACAAACATCAATAGAACGACAAGGCCAAAGCTAAATATTCATACATTGTGCTCCTGATATATTTACCAAACAAATATCCTAAGTTATTTATTCATCTATTCCATGATATATATGTTGAATTCATCTGAAAAAAATACTTTACAGTTCACAAGAAGTATCGATGAGCGCAAGTGAGACGCCGAACATAGTGAAAGTTCCAGAGACTCAGAGGTCTGGTTACAAAACTCTGGCCTCCACACTTCATCCAAATTGTGCATCTACCTCTACATTTAGGCCAGGAAAAAAAGAAAAGAAAAATAATGTTGACTACCATTCACATTACTTTTCCTGTTCAAAAAATATCACCAGGTCTAAACTTATAACACCCAAAATACTATCAATAGAAGGCTTGACCAATCGTCAAACTGGACAAGTGTTCGTCTGGGACATAATGGTCATGTATAGAACCTACTTGGACAAGGAAAACAAAACTAGATGCATTGTGTGTGCTGACATGACAGACAACGAAGCCATGATGGCAGTCACACTGACTATCCCTACACAACTTGTCCAGAAGCATGCAGAAAAGATCTTGCCAGGTAATGGGATATCCACTACAAATTTTAATATATTGCCTAAAACAGTATATGACCATGGTGATTGTGATTGGATTATATCACTCAACGGAACAATCATTGTGGAAAAAATTCGCGTGATTTTTTCATAATATCATTTCATACCGGACACAACAATCAACCAACTTGCACAGAGCAATGAAACTTACCCAATCGTAACCAATGGTGCAATTGTCACACTCAAGATAAAACTTGGCTCACAACGAATTCTCCATATAAAATATGGAGAGTCAAACAACAACAAGGCAATGGTATCGTTCTCCATATCCAGTTTTTTCCTTTACTTTCACATGTCCATGTATCTCGGTTATGTTACACAACTATTGCATTGTTCCATTTTGCAGCTGCAATTGTTCGACACTTATTCAAATTTGTTTTCCTCAATAGAACAACAATTGCATAAAGGGAAATTTCCACTTATTCTCTTCAAAAATATAACAAAGAAAAGAGATGTTAAAGAAAGGATCTTTCACACAACCCAAGCAACATTTGTAATAGAATTGTGAAAAAAACATAGTACAGGATCTCAAGAAACTAACTAGATCAACAACTATTGTGCGTATACATCTACAATTTCATCCACACTTTGCTCATACAAATTTCCTTCACCAATTTTCTACAGATTTTTTTTGTTGTGCAATTGTATATTATATTGTTCAATATATTAACTATTATGCTCATGTTCCCAGGCTTAGGGTGTTTTGGTTGCAGCGAATGCATACTCAACCCCCTTCAAGCCTATATGTGCCAAATGCAAATCTCTTGCTTATGCCTCTGCTTTCATAAATGATGGTACAATTGATTGTCTACGATGCAGTAAAAAATTCCCTTACATATATAGACATTGCCTCAATGCTACCATCCGAACCGTCAACAACACAATCGTACATTGTACAATTAGACAACCTTTGTTACAATATGTGATTCCTAGGCTAGCAGAATTTACATATGAAGTATACCTACAGAAAAAGGAAAACATTGTCTACATTCTACGCGACTTTCGGATCCATAGAAAATTTACCTTAAATGAGGACAATGAAATACTGCATATCAGCTGGAAAAATAAAAATTAAAATTAAACAATTAAAAAATAAAAATAAAAAAAATCATATCAAGCGTTGGCAGGAAACGAAACAATCTCATGTGTATATGTCCATGCTACCCAATGAGGATATGAATAGAATTTTGAAGTTCCATGGAAAATTGAACAAGAAGCGCATAAGATTGTTCAGTCTGGGAATGGGAAGCATGAGGAAAAACCCCATACAAAGTATCCAACTGTGAATAAATCAAGCCCCTCCTTTGAACCGTCAAAATGGCTTACTCCTCTGAAAAGAACCATCAAGAATTTCCAATAATATTGGAAATTTGGCATTGTCAGAACTGGTAGTGATAGAACATATTATTATCAGAAGAAAATGTCCATAGTGATATTGCTTCATGGTAAAATAGTAATCGAAAAGTTTCTTGGTGCCCATTTAGAGATTTGGTTATAGTTGGGATGCAATGCCCAATCTCCGCCGGTTTTGTGTTGTCTTGTGTTGGGCAGACTTTTGTTCATGTTCTTTCCTACTATAGTTCAGGGTTCTCATGGGCCCAGTTATTTTCTCATGGGAACATATCCCACATGTAAGAGAAAATCAATGCCACGTGTGTTTTTTTTATATCAATTTTTTTGATGCATAGGTCAATGCGTACTTCTCTATGGACCCTTGTGAGATCTCCCTTGGCACCTTTTGTGTCCATGTGTTGCCTTGTGCCTCAAATTTCAATACATTTGGTGTTTACTTGGCTCTTGGTTGTATGCTTCATTATGGAAAATTAATGATACATTCAAGATCTTAGCGGATTTTCTATGATCTTAAAGAATATACAAGACCTGTTTTTCCTTTTAATGTAAGATCTCTGAAGCAAATGTAGTATGTGGCTCATTTTAGCACTTTTACTTGATCGATGAACTTACCAAAATTCATCTTCAGAAATATTTTGAAATAAAAGGATATATGTTATGTGAAGTCCAATGGAACTATCATATCAACAACAAAAAATTAAAATTAAAATTCGTCATTGTTATACTTACGATGAAGTTGACAATACAATAATTTTACTTGAACATCCCAAAATCGATTTTCCTATGGATTTTCGATGCTTCTCTTATGCAAACACATCCTAGAAACTATAAGCTTGACTCACTTTATCTATTCCTTGATTGAAGATCATGTTCACTTGTTTAATGCACTTCATAGTTACTATTAAGACCATCAATGGGGATTTCTTAACACCAATTCCTGCTTCCAAAAATTTCCATCCCCTTTCTTTTTTCCCTCTGCTTTACCTTTATGGTTACTTAGTCATTTTTCATAAAATGTCTAGCTGCGTGGGTTGGCGGATTCACGTGTTTAGATTTCCATTGATGCTTTTATATCATGAGTCCAATCGACCGCTTCCCCATTCCATATTCAACAAATTTTTGTATCGCGGTTTCCTAGGTAGGCGGGCTCAACATTGCGTTTCCATTGTTCCTTCACCTGTAAACAACACCCAGACTTCCTCAATCTAAAATTGACAACCAAATTCCCCTTTCTTTTTCTCCTTTACTTTCTCTTTCTGGTTACTTAGTTGTTTCTCCGAATGTCTCATTCTTTTATATACAACACCTGAAGTTCCACGATATACAAATTGATTGTCGAAGTTCGTCATTATGCCATGTTTCGTGTTACACAGTTTGCAATCAAAAGTTCATATACATTAAATTTGACCATCAGGCCCTCACGTCTCCTGAGTATAACTTGTGGCCCTGTTTTCAAACCCATCAATATGCCATGTTCCGAATATGTCTCAGGCTTTTATATCACGATTCTGACCAACTGCTTCCCCATTGCATACTTGGCCACTATTTCCATCATCGGTTCCCAACCAAGATTTCTCAACATTGTGCTTCCATTGTTCCACAAACTACAAACATTACCCGAAATTCCACGATATACAAATTGACCGTTGAAATTCGTCATTGTGCCATGTTCCGTGTTACACATTTTTCAAACAAAATTTCGGAGACATACAATTTGACCATCATCCCCTCACGTCTCCTGAGTATAACTTGTGACCCTGTTTTGAAGCCCGACCGACTACTTTCCATACTTTAACATTTCTTGGAATCTCTTTCACGAGTTGGCAGGTTTACGAAATGTTCAATGCTTAATCGCTCTTCACCATCCCTGCCACCTTCGCACTTATTTAGAGATATGGAATTATTAATCTTTCATGCTAATAGCTCATCGTTCGCATGGTTCGATAGTCTCGTAATTCATGAATATTGTATTGGCTCAAGTAATTTGATCTAATATGGAGCATTGCACAATTATATGACAATGCATTGTGTAGATCCCATCAGGATTCTATGGAAACATAAATGAATTTCAGAAAGTTTCAAACCAACATTCAATTCTATTCGTAATGCAGATAGAACATAGCAACACTAATTCACGATGTGGCAGTCAAGGCCATGCCCTAGAAATTTTGTTTTCATCTCAATCTTGTTGAGAAAACGATCTCTTATTTCCCTTTCGCTTCCTTGATTCCTTTACTCCAAAAGGAAACATTTTATTAGTTGTCCATCCCATGGCCTCTATTTGAGCACTTTTACTTTATTAATGAAATTACCAAAATTCTTCTTCTCAAATAAAAAAAAAAATGATATATGGTGGTTGAAGTCAAATGGGACTATGAAATCAACCACAATATTAAAATTAAAGTTCTTTATTGTTATTTATAGATATGCAATTATTAAGCTTTAATTCTAACAACCCATCATGCAGCAAGTTTAATACTTAAAATAATATGTCAAAGTCATTGAAGAATGTATCAAGAACACAATTACTCCCACAAGTTGCAATAAAAACAAATATTCAACAAAGCATTTGCTCACACCCTTTTTACTGGTACAAGAACAATAGAAAACGAGTAAGTGGATAAAATATTGGACTAGAAAATTATGGTTTTGCAATAATGGGGCTTGTTTGAGACCAATTCCCGCTTACGAAAATTTCCCTCCACTTTTCTATTTTCCCACTCTCTTTTATCCCCTTCTTTTCCCTCTTCTATACTTAACCAAATTCCCCTTTCTTTTTCCCCTCTACCTTCTCTTTCTGGTTACTAAGTCATTTTGAAAAAATGTCTAGTTGCGCGGGTTGGCAGACTCACGGGTTCACATTTGCACTCATGATTTTTTATCATGATTACGACCAAGTGCTTCCCCATTCCATACCTAGCCACTTTTTCAATCATGGATTCTCGGGCAGGCGGTCTCTAAATTTCACTTCCATTATATTGTGACCTGCAAACAACACCCGGGCTTATGTGATATACAAATTGACTTCCGAACTCCCACATCATCCCCTCTTCCGTGTTACACATTTTGCACTCAAAATTTTCAAGACATACAATTTGACCGTTGGGGCCCCACGTCTCCTCGGGAAACCTTGTCACCCTATTTTGAAGCTCGTTTGACCAATTTCTACACTTGGCCATTTCTTGGAATCTCTTTCATGAATCGTTGGGTTGGTGAGTTCAGGAAATCTCCAATTCCTAGTCCTTGTTTCCTGTGCCCGCCACCTTCACACTTCTTTCCAAGTATATGCAATAAGTATACAACTTGTCCAGAAACATGCATAAAATATATTGTGAGGTAATAGGATATCTATTACAAATTTGAATATATTAGCCATTCTTTTCCCTCTTCTATACTTAACCAAATTCCCGTTTATTTTTCCCCTCTACTTTCTCTTTTTGGTTACTTAGTCATTTTTCCAAAAAATGTCTAATTGTGCGGGTTGTCGGACTTACGGGTTCACATTTTCACTCGTGCTTTTATATCGTGACTCCGACCGACCGCTTCCCCATTCCATACCTAGCCACTTTTTCGATCATGGATTCCTGAGAAGGCGGGCTCTAGATTGCACTTCCATTTTTTTGTGACCTACAAACAACACCCAGGCTTCCGTGATATACAAATTTACTATCAAACTCCCACATCATACCCTCTTCTGTGTTACTCAGTTTGCACTCAAACGTTCCGAGACATACAATTTGATTGTCAGGTCCTCACGCCTCCTGGGGAACTATTGTCACCCCATTGTGAAGCTCGTTCATCTGCTTTCGATACTTGGCCATTTCTTGGAATCTCTTTCGCGGATTACCGGGTTGGCAGGTTCACGAAATATCCAATTCCTAATCATTGTTTCTTGTGCCTGCCACCTTCGCACTTCTTTCCAAGTATGCAATAACTGAGGTTTAATGCTAACATCTCAACATGCAGAAACCGTAAATATTGTCATTAATGAGTAAAATCCTCAAGGAGACAACCACACTGACTATCCCTACACAACTTGTTCAGAAACATGCAGAAAAGTGCATGCCAGGTAATGGGATATCTATTACAAATTTTAATATATTAGTGAAAAATGAGTCTGACAAATTGTTTCCCTCTTCCATACTTAGCCACTTTTTTTTATTGTGTGTTCCCAGACAACCGGGCTAAAGATTACATTTCCATTGTTCCGTGTCCTGCAAACAACACCCAGAATTCCGCAATATAGATGAAAAAAAGATCTTGACATGTAATGGGATATCTATTACAAATTTCAATATATTAGTGAAAACGAGTTCGACCGACCATTTCCATGTTCCATACCTCTCATGACCTCTTCTGAGTATCCCTTGTAACCCTATTTTGAAGCTCGTCGACTTCTTTTCATGCTTGGCCATTCCTTACTTTCTCTTCCCCACCCCCGCCACCTTCACACTTGTTTATAATAAAAAAATGTTTATAAAAACATATATATATATATATATATATATATATATATATATATATATATGATAAATACATACAATTTGACCGTCGAGCCCTCACCTCTCCTTAGTATCCCTTGTAACCCTACGTTGAAGCCCATCTGACCACTTTTCATATATATATATATATATAAGAGTCTTATTTATAATAAAAAAATTGTTTATAAAAACATTATTATATCGTAAAGATTGTCATTAATGAGTAAAATCTGTGAGGAGACAGTCACACTAACTATCCCTACACAACTTGTCCAGAAACATGCAGAAAATATTGTGCCAGGTAATGGGATATCTATTACAAATTTCAATATATTAGTGAAAACGACTCTGACTGACTGTTTCCCTATTCCATACTTGCCACTTTTTCGATTGTGGGTTCTCGGACAGGTGGGCTCAAGATTGTGCTTCCATTGTTCTGTGACCTACAAACAACACCAAGAATTTCGCGATATACAAGTTGACCATTGGACTGCCCCATCATGCCCTCTTCTGTTTTACGCATTTTTCACTCAAAATTTACGAGACATACAAGTTGATCTTCAGGCCCTCACATCTCCCGTGTATCCCTTGTAACCCTATTTTGAAGCCCATCCGAACGTTTTTCATGCTTGGCCATTCCTTACTTTCTCTTTCACATCCCCGCCACCTTCACACTTGTTTATGATAAAAATTTGTTTATAAAAACATTATATATATATATATATATATATTATAAAGACATACAATTTGACCGTCAGGCCCTCACCTCTTCTGAGTGTCCCTTGTAACCCTACTTTGAAGCTTGT
>ML779500.1:367340-377742 GCA_009831015.1 Picea engelmannii | reverse complement strand
GTAACATCTTTCAATGATACTACTTGAACCTGCATGAAAGAAAGACCTGAGACCTTAAATTAATAGTGGCAGAAGATAAACAAAATATACATCAGAAGGCTTGGAGACTCGTCACTCCTAAAATACACATATTGATGCAATAATATAGAATCTTATATGGAAAATGCATTTTTAAATAAAAAATAAAGCACAAAATATGTTATAGAACGTGTTTTTACCTACTTTAGATTAAGTTGAACTATCATTAAATTCCTTTCAATGGTTCCATTGACAATGCACTACTGGAAGAACAATCCTATGTACTAAGTAGGTTCCATCCAGCCCTATGCTCTTATGGGATCCTTCTCATAGTATTTTGAAATGAACTGACGTGGGTGCACAATCATCACTACACTTATCCATTCCATTTTATTTGATAGTGAGGCTCATATGTTAGTGTTCGGTCTTCTTATTCTTCCCCTAAGTGAATATTTTTTCCAAATATTCATGATCGTTTAGAACTGCTAGAGATCTAAAAAAATATTTTAGAGATTGAGAAGAAAAAGGGAAAGCAACTGTAGAATCAAGTACTCAATTTCAGAAAGAAATAGAGTATTTGATGGCTTCCTATGACAATCTAACCCAAGGCTTCAACGAGTTCATTGATCAAGTTAAGAAAGAGCTTCCTTCATTGGATTTTATTTTGTAGGGACAAGCTATGTTATCTTAGTGATGAGACAATCATAGTGTTGGGGCCTCTTGGGGGCCTATTGGTGCCTTATTTTATGGTTTTGAAGAGATTGTGTGTAGCTAGTCTTTGCATGCATAGTTTTTATTTACGTTTACAGTTTAGTCAGTTTGCCCAGTTGTCTGCTACATACCCTATTTTGATTTGCATGACAAAATTTGTCCATGTAATTAGAATTAATGCACTTTCTTATATGTGTGTTGGAAAGGTGTGTTGTAGGAGGTTGTAACTAATTATAATTCATCTAAAGTTTATATAAATGAATGTAAATGATAGGATGAGGGTTGGATGGTTGTTTAATTGAGTCTTGTATTGAAATATTGATATTAGATATTGTATGGAAGAAACAAAGATTAGGGTTTAAATCCCTTCACAATTGTATGGAGTTATAAAGAATCGTGTATGGATTTTTCTTATGGATTGAATATAAATGATTGTGTAATGGTTTCCCCTCTAAACTTTTATGTGTTATGTGTGCTTATTTAAATATATAATGAATATATGGTGATAAGATGATATCACATTTTTTTGTTTTCTTACTATTCAAATTTACTCATGTAACATTCATTAGTGTCCCAAGTGAAACCTTATCCTTTAAAAATGCTAATGGACTTTATTATTGGCCCAAGTTTACCTTTACTTGTGTTTCCCAATTCTATGCACTACACCATTCCAACAATCATACAATTCTCACTCCATTAGAAAACCTCTAATCACAAAAATGATAAAAAATTTCACATTCTAAATACAACTACAAAATCCAAGTACAAATACATAACATCTCCTCACAACATATGATGTCATTTCGATGGAACTATTGTTATGCTTGTGACCCCTCCACTACACTACACATACACAGACGAAGGAACTTGAACTCTACCAAAGCATTACAAAACTCAACTACCATTAGACAAAAACACAATGTTACAAAAAAATTAGAGGATATTCAAAAGAGAATAAAAAGCAAATCCACAAATTTAGTTCATATTATATGTAAGAATTAAAAGGGTAGAACATGATAAAGGAAAAAAATACAATAATTTTAAAAATCTCAATTTTTATTTTTTATATAACAAAGATATAAAAAAGATAAAGTAATTTAAAATTAACTCTTAATGATACTAATAAACAATTATATCATAATTTTAATTAAACAAGTTATGTGTAACATATCAAAATAAATGATTTAAATTAAAAAAAAAAAATTAATGTCGCGTAACAAATTAAACTATTATTTGTGAAGATACATGATATTGTATGAACATGAAGATACATGATATTCAAAGTGATCTCTTACTTTCTTAAGGACCGGTCTTAAGGTCCTATAGAACAATTAGTTTCATTGGACATTAATCATCATCATCATCATCATATTTCTTGTTCACATACTTCTACTAAATCATTACAATGGGTACAATTATGTTTCTTCATCACAATGTTTGACTGGGTATATAATAATTTCTACCCCACAATTTCAAATAAATGTGAGTTTTCTAAATGTAATTATACTTGTAATTAGAAACAGATTTTGAAACACATAAGATTTGTTTCATTAAATCATAATGGAATAAAAAACTATAGGTGAAAAAGCATTAAACTTGTTAAACATTGAAAATAAACAAATATTTTGGAAATATCATATAGTTTGTTTTCAGATGAGGATGGTTTTTTTTCCACATAAACAAAATGCAACAAATTATATATTATCCATAAATATTTTACATGGGTTTACAATGATATCACTTATTAAAAAAATACAAAATATTTGGAACTTGTCAAGTTTTATATTAGTTATGTTCTATCAACTTGTTATATTATATAGAGTTAATATTTAATATTATAATGAATGGTCGTCCCTAATAAAAATGTTTTATGTTCATATTTTTTATACACAACTACTCTACACCAATAAAGGCCCAAGTCTACTCTGTATTATAAGTACATTGGTAACAACATGACAATGACATAAGTTGTAAGTGTAAGCTCAATTAGATAATACATTTCAATTATGTGAATTTTAAAAATATGGTTATTCATTTGAAAAGGAAGAAGTCTTCCAACCATTTGAATTTTTATGTGTTCTCAAATGAATAGGCGTTCACTTGAATCAGTGGGAACTTTCCTTTTGAACTTGTTTATAATGCATGAAATGATCTCACTACCTTGTAAATGAACCTTTAAATTTATATGTATAAGTCCATTCTAGTCGTAAAATCATTTATTATGTTGATTGAAAATTAAACAATAATGTAAAACAAAAAAACTTCCCTACCAATAAAAACATGCAAATAAATATAAATACAAAAATTCCATACCAACTTTTGAATTATGAATAACTAGTATGCTTGAATTATGGATAACTTCAAGCACCGACATAATGGATTCATTATTTCGAGTACTACATAATACTACATAGAAGAGGGACGAGTGATCATGTTAAGCCATAATTCATGGCACATTACCCATTAATTGGGGAATATTACATTAGTATTGTTATTGTGTTTATGTCAGCTTGGGTCCATTAGTTTTAATTGTACCTCCTAGTCTCCTATATATACCAATGAGACTTTCATTTGGAATCATCTGGTAATTGAGAATTCATATGATGTATAAAGAGGTTTCCCCCTCGAAGAGGATTACTATCTGAATTTCTCTCTTTTTCAAGGCGTTGAGTACTTATTTTGTGGTTTTTATTCTATTTTGATATTTGGTTCTTAACATTTGGTATCAGATCTAGACAATCCTCGGGACTAGCTTCTTCAAAACACGTCTTTTTGAAATTTTCGCTACAACATTTTTTTGGAAGGTTTCAGTATCTGGAATTTCCATGGTGTAGAAATGACATATAGAGTTAACTTGGGTCCAAATTTTAGATCTTGGTCTGTTGTATTTTTGGATATACATTATGTTGAAGTTAGGGTTTTTGACTAGTCCTGAAACTAGTCTGAAGCAAGTCTTCTTGGCATTTTCACTCCTAATTTTTTTCGGCTTGGTTGTAGGTTCAGAAATTTTTACAGTACGAAGGAGGAATAGTAAAGTATATTTGTATAAATTTAATCCCTTGATGCATTGTACTCTGAAATTTATTCCCTGAGGAAATTAGGGTATTTTGTTGGTCCAGATTTTAGTCTAAAACAAGTGTTCTTGGGAAAACTGTTATATCATAAGCTACATACCTCCAAATTGAATGAGACATGTTCCATTGGTTATGGTACGGATATAAGTTGTATTGGTATGAATTTAAAGTTCGAAAGTGAAGACAGTGACACGTGGCATTCTATACAAGTTCACTCTCTTGAAAGGAAAAAAAAATCAGCACATATTGGGAAAGTTATAATAAAATTCTATTGGAGAATCCAATCTTGGTCTAACCTGTGGGGTTGGAAAGAAGACACATCAGGATACCTCAAGTAGAAATTTTAGACTTATAAGGGTCGAAATTACAGAGCTACAATAGAAGAAAGTTCAGCTAGCAGAACAGTCTCCAAAGAAGGGTTTTAAAAGGTGTGTTTTGTTTTTGGAAATTTACATATCTTTTGACTAGAAGATCCAATTGGGGTGATTAAAAAGGTGAAATAAAGTGGGAGAAAAGGAGTATCACATAAATTTGGGATAATCTTAGGTTTTTTTAGGTACAAATGTATTCTTGCATCTTTAAATGTAGGAGTTGTCGTTACTTATCAATGTTATAACCCGGGGACTGTGTGGTTCTTCCATGTACCTAGAGTATATCGAAAGGCCCATTTCGAATGGTTGCACATTATAAAACACTACTATGGATTTGAGCTCCCACTTACTTGGCGTATATCAGGAGACCCCCTCCAGAATACTGAGACCAACCGAGTAAACCATTTGGTTGTCTTGTTGCTATTGTACACCGAGAATAGCACTCGGGGAGATCACTCTCTAGTATTTGGGTAGTCGTGTAGTATGATTAAGGGCATGGTCAAGATTCATTAGTTAGTGCCTATTGGAGTTACTTCACACACACCTAGGATTTATTTTTCCTATGTTTATTAGTCATTATTCAGTGTCCTATATTTTAGGAAGAATATTCTCTTCAGTTTTCACTTAAGTTTGATCAATTGAGTGGAGTCTAGATGCTACATTGGGATTATCACGATGTAGCATTGGGATCGTCACTGGCTAATGTGCATTGTCCTTGGGATCATCACTAGACTAGCATATTACCCATGATTATCTGATCTCCTCCTCACTTCACTCTGTTTCAGTCAGTTAACTGAAGACTAATTAAAACGATTAATTGCATTTGAAATAACCCTAAACCCTATTTTACACTCTATCTTCCTTCTTAAGTTAGTGAAGTGTTCTACCTCATCTTGATTAGCTTTTTAATACTCTGAAACCACTTGTTTCGGTTGAATTGTAGGTATTACGTTTTTTCTAAAATTACTTGTCTCCTTACAATTGCCTCATTATTTTTTTTTGGATTAATTCATGTTTTAATTCGACTGATACAGGACACGGACAACATTTCACTCTAGCAAGTAAAAATACTAGGATATCTGGGGGCTCTATCTACTTTCATTCAACCTAGGCACCTAAAAATTCTTATCGTCGGCCAAAGGTTCTAGTAAAAAATACTACACATCACATTGGTGAATACCAAAGCCTCAGATACGACCAGATTTACAGGATTTCCAACACTTGATATTTTCCTCTAGAGAACAAAAACCTGGAAATATACTAGAACATACAGAAAAGAGGAATTCACCTAGTGGTTGCTCAGTTGACCTTGTTTCCCTACAACGAATTAGCCATGTGGTGATTTAAACATTCAACCTTAGCACTACAACCATCACAGGCAGGCGTGGAAGGTGAGTAGCATCTTTGAGGCCTGAGGATATTAGCGCAAGGTACCACCTACCCACACCTGTGTGTGCTCTCCATGAGCCATTCTTAAAAGGTTTCACTTAAAGAAACAAAGGCCCATGTAAATTAATGAAACATTGGTGGGTAGATGAGGACAAGACTCTTAAGCAAGGACATAAGTTGGTCCCCACATAGGAATTCAAATCACCATACAAAATTTTGGTCACTATGTTGAACTGGTTATACAACGAAGAAAAAAGCATGCATTTTTAGACAGATTGACTACCCTTGTCCCATACCATCATTAAGATGGGACATGTGTTCAATTGGGAAAATATATTGGCTTTCAACATATGTCTCCACATGAAAAATATTCCAAGACCAACAAATGTATTGCTCTAAATTATGGAACGCAAATTAAAAAAATATTTTTATGATATCTATAACTACTTCCTTGCCCCCATTTATACCATAATTTATGAGATCCCAAGGCACAAAATCTTTATTGAATCTAGGACTGGAATGAAAGGGGTAGCAGGCGGGTATCTAGGAAAATGCTACTCGTACATTAGGGTGCATGGTTCCAATGGGGCCCCACATCTTTTACCTTACTTTATCCCAAACTATCTTATACTGAGAGAAATTTCTTACCAAACCATGGGAATAGGGGTTACATCTCTTCTCTTGAGTAGCAACAAAAAATTGTGGCCTTTGTTTCCCCTCCACATAGGAAACTACACCCTATATAATGTCCCCAATGCTAGAAAAGAAGCAAAATCCCTACAAGCTATATGCATATGCCTTGGAGAGCCAAAATTTCATGACCCACATGAACTTGCTATTGGCCACATCAGGTTTGTAGGTCTCACCCATCCCAATACAGATGTGGTTGATTTTGAGGAAGACATGTTCAAAGGAGTTCTTTTCTATGAAGAATTTTTACAAAAAATACCTAATGATGATGCCAAACAAGAACTGGAATCTGAGCAAGAAGCAATGAAGAGGATTACATTGGACCAATTTCAAAGACTGTTGCAAGAAGAGCAGGATAAATTGAACACCAAAGAACAAGAAAAGATAAAAATTGTAGAAGAGTTAGAGCAAAAGAGATTGTGAGTCGAAGAACACTACCAAAGAAAAAAGGTTGAGGAAGAAAGAATAAGAAGGGAAAATGATGTCAAAGGTGAGAAGGAGGCCCTTCAATAGAAGAAATTTGAAGAAGAGGCTAAAATATTGGTTGATGAAATAGAAGCTAGAAGACTAGCTAATGAGGTAGAGGCCAAAAGATTAGATGCAGAGGCCGAGGAAAAAATAAAAGAGGAGCTATTGAAACAACAGAAATCACACGAATTGAGCAAGACCCCAGGTAGCCCATCAACTCCAAAATTTGGGCATGATGAACATTTAACCCTTTGAATATAGTCCCCTCAATGCCATCCCAAGTGATTATGCCTCCTCTTTGAAAATTTTGAGTTTTTAAGGAATTGTAGTGGCTATTGGAGATTACTACTATGATGAAAAAACAAATAGTATTAAGAAGAGATCAAACAAAAGGAAAAGGAGAGAATCCACCAAGTCTAGATCATCTACAACGAGACTGGTAAAATGGAAAGTTGGTCCTAACCCAGAAGAGAATGTTGTTCAAGCAGTGTCTTCCCTCCATGTCTTTGCAGGATTGAATGCCTCATATGTCCTTAAGATGACCATTGCCTTAGGCACAGCCTGAAACAAAATCACCTCAGAATTCTTAAAAATCACAAGGGTAGTTGAAACCCTCAACACAAAAAATTTGAATAAAATGTTGCGAATGCAAAAGGAGGATATGAATGCAGAGTTTGAGAGAAGGGAACAGACCCAACAAGACACCCATGCCAGAGACTTAAAATGTATAAATCTTAAACTAGGTGATGAGTTAGAGCAACTCAAAAGGGAACACATTGAAGGCACATTGAATTAACTGAAACTAGGGTTTGGATCGATTGCTTAAAAGAACCTGACCACAAAACACAAGAACCCAATCTTGTTCGCATGGAAGGGAGAGATGGACTCGGACCTGGTTTGATTTTTTTTACAACAATAACATAAAATGTATGGTATATTGCATGATGATTATTATAATATATGAGATATAAGAAATAGGGTTGAAATGGAAAGGAATTTCACGAAGTTGAAAATATCCTTACTTCTATTCCAAACTCAAACCCATTTCCCCGACTTCCTTTTGTATATTTTCTATATTAATTTCAAGTTCAGTGCATGCAGTTTGAATTCCTATAAATCTTTTTCACAGAAGTTCCTTACATTGTTCTTCTAAAAGATTGATCTCATCTAATGCAGGTCGGAGAGGAAGTTACTTGGTGCTTCTACGCATTTCTTCCTCCACTTAATCCAAAACAATGGTGGCTATGCATAGGGATCTTCATTCTTGTACTTGGAAACATTTTCTTCATCAAGGACTCGGACGTGTTAACAATTAAAGAGAAGGAACAAGATGTTTATTTGTAAATCATAAAACCTAAAATTGCATAAGGTGATAAAAGTAATAAAAGCAAAGTGACATTGTAAAGATAACTTACATAAGTAAGGTTAAGAACAATTATTTTATAAAATTGTAAGGAGGACACATAAAAATTGTAATTGAAAATTTGTTAAGAGTGCTTGTGAAATTGTAATTGGAGTTATAAGGTGCAATAAGGTGTTATAAGGTGTTTTCTTTTTCAAAAGTTATAAGGTGTTGTCTTACGTCCTAGACTCGTTCGAAATTGAATAAGGGGGTCTTAGGATCTTTCTCTGTGTGTGGATTGGTTTATATTACAGTCTTAAGGAGGCCTTAGATTCTTCTCATTAGGCATATTTTAAGCACTTCAAAATGGTAGGAATCAAAAAAATGTTTAATATGTTGAACACATTGATTAGCAAGACTCCAGAATCTACAATTCATATGCAAAAAGGAATGCTCACTAATGTTCTTACTTGTTTCGCATACTGCACAAAAAGGTACATCTACTTCAAACACAAATAAAGTTTTTTACTGGGCAGTTGACAACACTTAATGATGACACCAAGGAATAAGAAAACAAACTTGTGCTTGTTGATTGTGAGTTGTAGTCTTTTTCCTTTGATGAATTCAGTGTAGCCTTGACTGATGACATTGAAATAAAAGTGGATAAATTGAAGGTTCAACATGAGGATCAAGTTGAAAATATAGACAACTTTGTAGGACTATGGGAAGTATTGTAGTTTAAATGAAATAGATATGGTTTAGGTTACAACAAGGTTCATGATAACCTTTTTATTCCTAATTTTTGCAAACTAGTTTGCTTTGTAAGTGGAGGATTTATGAATGTTGATAGGAAGGAATAACTTGATAAGGAACAGGTACATGATGTTGATCGGTATGTTGATACAGATGATGATACCATTATTAAGGATATTTATAGTGATACAGGTATTTAGGATTTGTTGGTTAATGATGCTCAGTTGGAGGATCAGTACAAAGAACTTGTACTATGTTGAAATTGTCACCAAGTTGACCATGTTGAGTTATATTGTTTTGATCTCCACCCATGTGTTATATGTGGGAAGAAAAACCATGTCTCAAAAAGGTGTTGGAAGCAACCATAGATTCAGAGGAAACAGGTAAACTTTGAATGGTTAGGGACTTCATGTTGGCGTTTGGAAGCTAAGTTATTGGAACAATGTTATCAACGAGTTTATACACAGGCACAACCATATTTGATTGGAGATATTTCTATAGTTGTCGAACATGAATGTTTTTCAGGATTGGATAATACATGGCATGATCGAGGCCCGCTTGATGTAGTCTTCTGAGTTGAAGATCGAGTCTTCAGACTTCGCTCGAAGATGGTTTGATTACCCTTTTCCACTTTCAAGGGGTATATCTCATTATTTAGACTTCTCACTTTTCAGTTGACATGGGGGAAAATATTGATATGTCAAACTTCAAGTTTCGAAGTCTAACTTACATCTTTGTAATTTAAGTTGATTGATTATGGATTCAAGAATCAAGATTGCGGATGATATTATGATTTCAGGATGATGAATGATCGAGGACTGTTTCATGACATGACGTTTGTTTTTTCATTGGATGATGCATTTGATGATGTATTTGATTGGTCAGTTTTACCTTCATAGGATTTTTGTTAAGACAATTTAGCACTTGGAAGTTTATGATGGATTTGGGATTTTTGATCGATATTGGATATTGGATGGATGGATAGTTTGGCATTTGATGGATTGTTTGAATTGTTTGATGGACATTTGGGTTCAGGATTTGGAGCAGTACCACCAGTTTACCTAATTTACTACTCGGTGGTTTTTTATGGACACGAGTTTTTATGGATACAAGTTTTGGATGTTGTTCGACACTTTTTTCTATCAACAGGTTTATGACAGTTTTTTTATGTGTCATTATGTGAGAGCTTCATAGTATTCAAACTTCTCAGGGATGGTCTTTTGACCTTGCAGAGGACATATGATTCTTCTTCTCTTTTCTCTTGGCACATTGGATTGCCAAGGTTTTTCAGGATATGTGATGTGTTAGACTTGTAGCTAATTCACTTCTCATCAAGTTTTTCTCTCATTGTTTTGGGTTCACTTCAATGACCACTCGGATGATATCTGGCTCATTTGATGCAAAGTGAGTTTTCTAGATTCAGTTTTCATCATCCACATTTGGTGGGTTTTCAGGTGGATCTTCATCGATACTCATGAGGTTTCATACCATGATTTACATATTGAAGACTTGGATATGTTATCATATTTTGCATTGGTTCTTTTTTCTAGTTGATACATTTTTACATACTTAAGATTAAAGGGGGG
>ML779500.1:344770-367154 GCA_009831015.1 Picea engelmannii | reverse complement strand
TTGAGCCAAAAGAATGTAAACAGTCGCTCCAAAATTATAAAAAATTATAAAAGAGGAGGATTGTCCATGAAAAAGGGATTCTAATTTTCGAATTGTAGTTGAATAGTACTATTATTGTATGTTTAATTTGAACCAAAGACATTTTGGATATATTGGCATTGATGTGTATGAATGATATTTTTCTATTTATGCATATTCATTTATATGATATGTGAATGTTTGTTTTATGAATTACTTCTAGACTAATTTTCATATGTTTACAGTTACCATTATTTCCATTCTAAATGCAACGACAATATGATCAATTGGTGAATCAATTAGTTGTTTCTAACTTATTATATTGTTAAGTATTCATATTTCTTTCCCTCATGAATTATTTCTATGCAATTGATACAAACATTTAACTGCACTTATCTTTTAGTTTTCTCCTGACCAGGATAGGATAGAATAGAATAGAGTAGAAGTGCATCTTATCACTGTAGATAATCATTTTAGCTTAGAATTAGTTCTTTAGAGTTTTAATTCATCTGATAACCTTCGGTTCTCAGATGCATATTTAGATAGTAAACTAGTTATATTGGTAACCAGACCAAAATATGGTCAGAAACGCTATTCCAAATCAGAGTGGGTCTAATTGGGACCTGTCATCGGGTGTTCTCCTTTACCTACTTGAACTTGTCATTATGTCTCGTCAACAAGTACCTTGGGTCTTATAGACATTAGTGGCAGGTTCACTCGCTATTGACAGTGGGAATATACTAATGTCCCCTGATAGATAGATTCTACAAGTGTTCAACCTCAACACATATAATCACACTTTCTAGAATGTACTAGCCTGGTACCTTGATGCCCATTATCATTATCGGTGGGTTGTCTCTCATTTTTTAATGGTATACATCAATGACTGGTAATAAAACAATGTCTCCCATGTTCAAAATTAGATAACTTATTCACAAGGCATAGACTTGTACCTTCGATTTGTTTGGATTTGAATACCTTGGGCCATTAGTATCATCCTCTCATTCTGATTTTGCTCAATTTGTGCAGGATTGTACCACTCACCTCTATGACATTGGTACCTTCAAGAGGATCATGTGTCCACTTCATTGATCTAGCCATCCTCCTGATGTATTTTGAGACATAGCTCCACTATGTATCTATTTGTGGCTATGATCTATCTGACATGGATCCACTGTGTATTTATTTCATGGCCATGTTTAACACCCTAGTTTTGATCCCCAATGTAGCATTGTATAATTGTAAATATTATGAATAGTCACGGGCCAAGAAATGTAACATGTAAATATTGTACATGCAAAATAATAAAATGAAATACACCACCAGTTGTAGATGGGTAAGTACTAGAGTATTGGGGGGGCTATGATTCCACAAGAGAGAGGGGCTTAATGGGGTTTGAGGGTTTTGCATATGCCTTGAGTCTTAAGCCATTTTCATTAATCAATTTTTTATTTAACCATTTATCCCTTTGACTTATTAAGCACTCAAATGATTGAATTCATGTAAGAGGTTAAGTTAGGAAGTCATTCCACTCATTTAGGATAGTAGGGATTAAGTGTAGTCATATTTGGGGGAAACGTAAGAGTCAAGCAAGCATGGGGGAAGAGGAAATTCAATTATGAAACATAGTAGTTTTTTATAGTTAGTAAGAGGTGATAAAAACCAAAGTTGAGAGTGGGGTAAGAGTGGCCAACCATAGTGGGTATTGCAGACAACTTATTGACACTGAAAATGGGTTTGTTATGTCTGTGAGTGATTCTTTGTTAAGTAATTTACCTGAGATCAAGTGAGATGGTTGTGTGAGTACTCATGTTGCAACTGGATTTCATGGAGCCCCCAGTAGAGAGATTATTGGTAGTCTATTTTGGATCCCTAGAGGAGATGGAGATTGTCTGAGGGACTATAGTACAGAGAAGGAAATATCATCCCTTGGGTTGTGCAAGCTTATGGGGAAGAGAGTTCGGTGGTTGGAATTGTATTAGGAGTTTTTTCACTGTGTTCTTTGTGATTTTTGAGCTATTACATTGGACTATAGACACCCATAGAATATTTTATGTCCTTGTGGATTCATAGCCCCAACTTAGGGGTGACTTGTTGTTAAGATAATTGGAGTAGCAGAGTCTATGGTTGGGTGCAACGTCCTTTGTATACAACTGGTTGTGTAAATCCTTTTTAAAATATAAGTGTTTTAATCATTGTTTTATTTATAGTTTTAATCCTAGGATTGAATGTTGCATTTACTTTGTAATGGAGGGAAGCAAGAATAATGATGGTCATATGTTTTGAATATGGCATAAGGATGGTTTGCGCACAATGGTAGATTATTATTTCATGTGATATATTTCTATGACCTAGAGTGAGTGACTTTTACCACCAGGATAAATTCACCAAAAGCTACCATGGGTGGGTGAATTTATTTTTTCAACTTTAGGAGTGTAGGGAAATTGTTGTTGGCATGGTCTTGATGTCACATAGAGAACAAGAAGGTAAAAATTGAGTAGGAACAGTGGCCTCAATGGCCATAACCAACTTAGGAATATCAATGTCCCTCATTTTCTTGTTCTTGCACATAGTTATTGTTCCCTTTCCTAACTTAGTCTGTATGATAGGATTTTGATATGAACCCGAGGTTGATGATGAGGAAACACTCAAAGGTTACATAGGAGTTAAGACTAAATGGGGAGGAATTTTTGAGGATTAGGGTGGAATGGGGGGATTATGGTACCAAACAAGAATGCCTAGACTAAGCCTAGGCAAACTCAACATGGCCATCGCATGGTTTTAAAAAACAATAGGTAAGCGAGGAAAGAAAAGGTTGTATGTGATGGGATATCTTACCCCTACATTTTTTCCCAATGATGGTATGGAATATGATGGAACAATGGTTTTATATAATGGATCAGAGGAGGGTACCCCTGACATAACGGTACACATAACATATGTTCCTTATGAAAAAAATTGCAGTGGTTGGAAATGATATGTCCCAAGCAAGGTGGAGCCTTTGAATCCACTAAGCCCACATCAGTGTATCAGTAAATGGGTTGATTACCCCCCAAGGTAAGAAATACGTTGTCTATATTGGATCAAGGCTTGGGATTATAGTATATAAGTTAATCTAAGAAAATTATTTAATCGTTATTTATAAAAATCATGGTACAAAAGACCGATGTGGGAACTATCTTCATGGCATACATGTAATGACAACCAAGGAGAATATTCTAGTCAAGTAGGGAATCTACAACTTTGATATCAATCAAAACCATCGTATCAATTAAATCAATGCGACATTATCATAAAGTCTTACAGGTTGGGAAGGATGACCATCATAAGCATGGAGGGTGATTTTTTATGGAACTAGCTCAGTTGACCCTAGCTTCTTCTACACATTAGTGGGAAGCATGCATGTGGACACACCTTCATAAATGATATAATGGTGAATTATTAGGTTTATTATTGTAACCAAAATTTGAAACAAAATAGACAATGGAAGATGAGGGTCCATTTTGTCTAAGTCAGAGGTGATCAACCTAGCATTCAAAGGATTAATGGCACATAAAGTAGATAGTAACGACTTCTATTGTGACGGACAAGTTTCAAGAACCTCAAGGGTGGACATGGTTTGGAATGAACCAATTCAACCATGATACTATAGTTACAAGTATCCTACACATGTGGATTATGAGGAGTAAAACTTAAAGTTTCTTTTGGTACTTTATGAGTAAGGTCATCATTAACTCACAAAATATAAAAGAGGCCACTAGTGGAAGGTGGAATTTCATATAATTTTGGAAAAGGGGTTTTAGGAGACATTTTGTACTATTGGTTGCAAGTTTGAAGGTGAATATCTGCAAATTTCATGTAGATATTTTGGAGTGAAGGATCTTCAAGCAGTGAAGAGCTAGTTCGTTGATTGGAAGGTGGGGTTGCCTAATCAGTATCTATTAACCCTGGCAGTGGGAAAGGATTTTGCAACATAGTTGTTTCAAAAGAAAGAGGGTGATTAGATTGAGTGCCACCTTTCCCCTATGAGGGGTTAGCATTATATTTAGTGGTTTTTACTTGAAAATGATGAACATCAAGTGAGGGTAGTGATGAGTGTAATGACCATACGTGCTACAAATGGAATAAAGGTGATTGGTTCTAGGTTGGTTATTCTTCCATTTCTTGGGTGGATTGTTGATATCTTTCTTTTTATTTAAGGTATTTTGGTTCCCTAAATATTGCTAAATCTATTAGTTGGATTTCCCCTTGCCCCTTGGTTCTAGTTCTACACTTTAATCCTCCCTTTATTCTTCTTCCCATTTTCTATGAATTTTTGGGATTGGTTTTGTTTCTAGGAAAAATATTTCCCTTTCTAGGGGTAAGATGAAATAGATTGATTTTAGACTAAGGAAATGTGACTTGAGTTGGTGCTAATGATCTTGGAAAAGGAGCAAGAAAAGGATAATGTGGATTTTTAGGATGGGGGTGACCATAAGAGGTTATTGTACCATATGATGTGGAAGCACCACTACATGAAGGGTTTTTGACATGTGGAGGTGCATGAGGACTAGAGCAAGAGGTTCTACCACCCAGATGGGAAGGATGTGACCCTTCATTGGGAACACTAGAATTGGTTTGGGGTATGGTTTGATGCCCATATAAAGGAAGGCCATATGAAACACTAAATCCACCATAGAAATTACCATACATGTTAATAGTGGTTGGGAAATTAATTTGACCAAATTGGTTGGATGATTACTAAAATGATAATAGATGAATCAATATATTAAATCTAGGTTGGCATGCAAAAACAGAAGATGGATATCTAAGGAATTATTTTGGGGTAATTAGTAAAGGGGGTATCTTAATATATGAATGTCAACCAATACAATGAATTTATTTATTGATTAACCATTCAGAAGGGAGATTGAGTGTGTTTAAATGCACTCAACCAATAGGTCGAGCTTATATACATGACAAGCTTTCGAAATCCATCTAGCAATAAGAGTGGATTTGTTCCATTATCACCTTACCAACCAATTTTTAGGGCATTGGGGGCCATAATAGACATTATAACACCATCTATAGTTTGATATTCCCCCAACATAGACTCTTCATAGCAACAACTACATGGATCATTGAGAATAATAGTGTATAAATATCTTAACTAGGCATATATAAGTTCAAATTGTTGGGCCTTAAGGATGGCTTACTATTCTATTATAGGCATTGTGGTGGCCAAATATTTGGAAATAAGGGAGAAGGGACTTAAAAAACCAATCTAAAAGGATAGGGCCTTTGATTTTGATATTACACAAGCTACATCTTCAATGCCACTTATGGATATGATCTGTGATATGGGTGGTTGTAGTTTGTTGGAAACTAGTGAGAATTTCAATTGTTGCACCATTATGAACCAGTAATTTAAAGAACATAAGGAAAGCCTTAGTTATGGACTCAAAGGTGGCATGAGAATTTTCTAGGTCATTAATATTTTGTTGCAAATCCATTGAATATGCATTGAAATAACATAATCCTAATAAAATATTCAATGATACTATTGGACGAACACCATAGATGAAAGGAAATGATATGGTTGGATGGATATTCTCCTACATGACCCTCAAACTTAGGAATCTTAGAGGAAATGTAAGTTTCTATGGCTATTTGAGATGGATCATGCTTGATACGATTGTTGGTAATCTTAGTCAAATATTGAATATTTAGACTAGCCATATATGGGAGGTTTTGGTTTTGGTTAGTTCTAGCCATGGTGGATGTTAAAATAGTGGATGAGGTATATCGAGTAGCACTTGATGTGGATAGGATAGTTGAGGACAATCCTTATGTGTATTGACTCAAAGGAGGAGTATAAGGAAATCTAAGATAGTGTGCTAGAGTAATATATAGAGTGTGAACCCCACCAAATAATGTAGGGAGCCCTTGAAGCCTAAGAGAATGCCTTGGAAAGTGAGGGTTTTTTATATTTATTAAACATTTAAATCTCTTTGAATGATGAAGTGATAGTTCAAAGTTATAGTTCAATGAAAAAACAATACACTCATAACAATATCCATATGAATTGAAACCATGTGCTTAGGTGGTGAAACGAATGTTTTATAAGCTTGTTTCAATAAAGCACAAATGATACAAAGTTTTGATGTTAATTTTTTCGTCCTAGAGAAGAAAAAGGACACTAACTTAAGACTCTAATGACCTTCCTCTCAAATTATGTATAGTAACAAGGATTTCCAATCACTCTCAATGAATTGTAATGAAATACATCAAAGGAGAAAGAGAAGGTATTATAGATAAATTTATAGTGAGGAGAATTACAGACGACTCCTAATGTCCAATAGTTATGTTGGAATACTGAGAGGGGGGTGTGAATCAGTATTCACACTTTTACCACTTTTAACCATAGTATATAAACTTAAAATTAATCAACAGTATATCATCAATATATTATTAGTGTATCATGAACATATAAACATAAACAACATCACATCAACATCACAACAAGTACACAGTACACCAAAATTTATGTGGAAACCCAAATGGGAGAAAACCACAGAATTATTTCTTATATATCAAAGAATACATTCAGTGGAAGCACCAACTTCCCAATTCTCCAGTTGTAACTAGAAGGAGGCTACGACACCCTATTTACAGTCTCCAACCTGAAGGAAGCTACAACTCCCTGAATTATCTGGCTCCAACCAGAAGGAGGCTACAACCCCCTAATTCGCAGACTCCAACCTAAAGGAAGCTAAAACTACCTGAAATATTTGGATCCAACAAGAAGGAGACTACAACCCCTTGATTCTTAGGATCCAACCTGAAAG
This sequence comes from Picea engelmannii, assembly GCA_009831015.1. NCBI lineage: Eukaryota > Viridiplantae > Streptophyta > Pinopsida > Pinales > Pinaceae > Picea > Picea engelmannii. Next base: position 360,309 of record ML779500.1, on the reverse strand, counting down.
AAGATCCAACTTCCTAATTCTTCAGCTCCAAATAGAAGGAGGCTACAACCCCCTTTCCTTGCCCCATCCTGCAACCTTAAAACATAAGTGTAGACCAATTGTCACTGCCACTATCACATCAACTTGTAATCAGTCAACTTGTCATTGTATCCAACTTATCACTGTCACCGATACTCAACCATATCCTCTCACATGTACCATACCAAACATCAACCGTGTACCACAACAAGTGCATCAACCATGCACCAACACATGTACCAATCCGTGCATAAACCATGCACCATAACCTGTATCATATGCCTCAACCATAAACCATGTACATCAACACCATACCAAGTACGAATCTTGTACCATTCCATGTTCCAACCATGCACATCAACCATAACAAGTGTCTCGACCATATACGATATCATGCCATACACCATATAACAATATAACAAAGATATGAACTAGCAATGTACCTTATCATATATAACCCAACCAAAATGTACCATTCATACAAGATGTGCCTCAAGTCATATACCAAATCTCACAAACACATGCCTCAAGAATGCTCTTCAATATCACCAGGAATAACATACTTTTTACATCTGTAACTAACCTGGTGCCTCTAAACCTGATACAAAATATTGTAGTTTCACCTCAAACCTCAACAACTAGGAACAAGCATCCTCCTTCACTTATGTATTTTCCTCGCGAGACAAAGACTACCTGTTGCGTAGGGCCTCGCGTGATGTGCCCTAGGAAACCCCTGGGCGTGCCTTGCGGGACACCCTTTGCCTGACCTGTGAGGGCCAACTAAATTAGGGTCTTACAAAAACCCTAGCACTATGAAACTCTGAAACGTTCGCTCTTTCCTCAAACTTTCTCCGTTGCCTCAAAGTTGTCATCAAATTTACCAATAGACAAAAATATTAGACCATAACATTCTCACAAGATAGATGTTCAATGTAAGTGTGTGTATGTCATTATGAGATACTCCTTGAGTTTTTTATATACTTTTTCATAGTAACCTCTTTCCTTGATCTTAGGGATTATATTATTTTCTTGTCACAACCACTTTACCTATTCATTAATTGACTTGTAACCAACTAGGGTCTTCTTGACCATTCTTCGGGGCTTCCAAATGCACATGGCGTACCAACTATCATCAAAAATAACATGACAAGGATTATTCATCTATGAGTGTCTTACATGCATTTACATTGTCCTTCATGTCCATATTACTCAACCAACTTCGGGTAACATAACCACACCTCTGGGGCTTCATGTAGACTTCATCAAATGCACCCAATGCATATGATGACATAAACCACTACATCAATGACAAATAACTCACCATAAATATCAACCATATCTCTAGGACTTCTGAACTTCTCCAAGGGTTGACATCAATGAAAACCAACTATCTAGCAATCTCCCCCTTTGGCATTGATGGCAACACTTATGCTCCAAAATTCTTGCTCCCCCTATGACCATGGATCCTCATCAATGTTTCTCACTCTCCCCCTTTGACATAAATGGAAAATGGTCTCTCTCCTTGGGGATGTTCCCCCTACCTTCATGCATCTATTATTTCTCTCTGTTTTCATGCCTATGTTCTTTCTCTTCGCTTCTGAAATCATGGGGAAAATGATAAATCCCCCTATTAGTATGTCTCCCCATGTCTCTATGCTACTGATATTCCTTTCTAGATCTCTTTCTCTGATGATTTATATTCCCTTGACTTCCTTGCAAGATGTCGTGTAGGCTACTTGTAAATGTTTCATTTCCTCTCTTTCAATGCTTGCTTATTATCCATTGGTGCTTCCTCTTGTAAATCTCTGACATATATAAAATCATTCATTACTTAATTTCTTCATTCACTTGTCATGTTTACTTGACCATATTGTTCAATGATTTTATTCAAATGATTTAGCTTCTGCTAAAGGTTTCTCTTTCCATGTTCTACTATGCCTTTCACTACTTTCCTTTATGTGACCAACTAATTCTAATTGATTCCATTGATTCTAATTGTAAATACATTTCTATGTATATTCTCTAACCAATGTTTTATGTACCTGCTAAGTATCCATTTATGTCCATATGTCCCATAGTATCCATGTCTTTACTACTCAATTGTCCACAATTTTTCCCCATATATCATTGTACTACCATGAAGGCTTCACATCTACAACTGATCATTATTCATGTTTCTTAAAACCGAGTCAAATGTGTCCAATGGTCTTCTCTATCTTCAAATCAAACTTTGTATGTATGGAACGGCCTTTACTAAAGATATCCCTACCTGAATACATACATGGAATATAATCATAAATTTTTTCCTATGTAACTGCCAACTGATATCTACGTGGAAACACTACTTCTCAACTGATCAATCTTTCACTTTGTACTTTTGTTATTTGACTACTCTGAAACTGTCTCTACAAATACTTCAATCTACTCGAAGGATGGTTCTCTGATATGTAGTAGCTACTGCACCAACTCCCCCTATTCAATATTCATATTTATTGGGAGTCTCCAAGACGGATGGCTTAGAAAAATACCCGCTCCGATGTAGAGTAATCTTCCTCTTCGTCTGTGGATTCAACATCTTCCTTTTCATCCTCTCCCTGAATTCTGAAATTTTCTTCTTGAATTCTAACTTCATCCTCTTCCTAGATTTTTTCATCTTCCTCTTGGCCTACGAATTCATTATGATCTTGCACTGTTGTAAATCTTGTGAGTATGATCTCTGGGACCTGGTCTTTATTCACTTGCTCTTCTTGTTTTTCATTTCTTCTCCAAAATTTCATGTATTTTACATTAGTGTTTTCCTTCATGGGAGGCTCTATCACGCTTCTACAATTTTGAGCTATGTGTACATAGTTGTGGTATTTGTAACATTCAATATTATGTGGAGCCACATAAACATTTATTACTTGAACACTTCTTTCATAAGCCCTACAATATATAGTTTTATGTCCAAAGTTAGTACAATTAAAACAATGACCATAAAATAAATATACATAGATGGGAGTGAATGATCTTCTTTGTGGTGTAGTCCTTCTGGATTCCTGTCTTGGCTTATCATCATTGAAGTTTCTTTAATGCCTCAATGTAGAAGGTCTTTTTTATTCATTCATTTTTTATTCTTCTTGACCATGATTCCTTCCTTTGAGAACTTTTTCATAACTCTTTTTTTGTGTTTCTTTCGTCATAGAGCTTGATCCTTCGTCAAAATGAACATTCTTGTATCCTAGTTCGAATTTTTCATTGTATGGACTTTGATTGTCGAGAATGTTTTCTAACACTTGAGAACTTTTCAAGTTCTTGTTGAGCTTGTTGACATCAACTCTCAATGTCATGATTTCATTTTCAAGCTTCTCACACTCCTTTTCTTTCTTTATCATCTGATGTACATAACTTCTTCCTTTCTCTCACCTTATTCAAGTTGGGTTTTCGAGAATATTTTTTCTTCTTTGAATTATTTGTTTTTATTCCTTTCTTTCCTCCACTTAGTTAAAGCATTGATTAATTCTACCTCAAGATCCACTTCACCTTCTTCTTCACTTTCACGAGTTATTTTCTTATTTTATGTAGCCATAAAGAGTGCTCTCTATGAGTCAATATCGCTTACATCATATTCATCAGATGAAGAAATGACTTCTCTTGAGTAGATATTTTTATTTAAGACTTTCCTTATATTTCCCTTTTCATATTTCTTTTCTTTATTGGGATCATGTTCTTCATCACTATCTGACTTCTTATCATAAGGACACTTATTTACAAAATGACCAATTTTACCACAATTAAAAACTTTTAAAGGAAGCATACATTTGTACTTGATAGTTCCTTTCTTTAACTTCCTTACGAAGTTGGTTATTTCTTCATCCTCGTCTGAATCATCGTTGCAACAATGATTTGGCTTTGACTCAGGCATTTTCATCTTCTTTGTCTTATTCGATGATTTGAAGGTTGCTTCTGTCTTGGATGGAGTTTCCTAATTTTTTCTCATTTCATAAGTTGTAAATATTTCATCTAGCTCATCCATGCTTATCGTACTCAAATCTAATATTTCTTCTAGTGCTGAAATATTAGGATCAAATCTCATTGGAAGAGATATCAGTACCTAATTTTGAACAATTATAGATTCATCAACTTCTTCTCCCAAACCTTTAATTGTGTTCATTGTTTCATCAACTTGTAAAAAGTAAGTTGCAATGTCTTCATCTACCTTCATTTTCAACAGTTCAAATTGACCTTTATAAGTCTGAAGCTTTGTTTTCTTGACTTTGTAACCTCCTTCATAAACATTTTGAAGTTTGTCCCAAATTTCCTTTGCAAAATCACAATGCATAACTTTGACATATACAAAATCAACGAGACCATTCAGAATAGCCTTTTTATCCCTTGAATTGTTTTGACTAGGGTTATTTCCATCGTTATCTATTGGAGGAGTGCCAAGATCTTTGTATCCATCTACTACTGATTGCCAAACATCAAATCCTTGTGCGTGTACATATGTTTTCATCCTTTTGCTCCATAACACATAGTTATGTCCATCAAATTGTGGTATTCCATTCCTATACATATTGTTTCTCTCCATGATCTACCTTCCAGTGGTTAAACTTTTTCCTGAAGGAACCTTCTCTGATACCAATTGTTGGAAAACTAAGAGGGAGGGTGAATCAATATTCACATTTTTACCACTTTTAACCATAGTGTATAAACTTCAAATTAATCAACAGTATATCATCAATATATCATCAGTGTATCATGAGCATATAAACATAAGCATCATCACATCAAGTACAGAATACACCAGAATTTATGTGGAAATCCAAATGAGAGAAAACCACGAAATTATTTCTTATATATCAAAGAATGCATTCATTGGAAGCACCAAATTCCCAATTCTCCAGCTGCAACTGGAAGGAGGCTATGACCCCCTATTTACATTCTCCAACCTGAAGGAAGCTACAACTCCTTGAATTATCTGGCTCCAACCAAAAGGAGATATAACCCCCTAATTCTCAGGCTCCAACCTGAAGGAAGCTACAACTCCCTGAATTCTCTAGCTCAAACCAAAAGGAGGCTACAACCCCCTGATTCTCAGGCTCCAACCTGAAGGAATATCCAACTCCCTGATTCTCCGACTCCAACCAGAAGGAGGATAAAACCCCCTTTCCTTGCATTGTCATGTCACCCTTAAATACAAGTGTAGGAAAATTGTCACTACCACATTCATTACCATTGTCATTGACACTGCCACTATCACATCAACCAGTAACCAGTCAACTTGTCACTATATCCAACATGTCACTGTCACCAATACTCAACTAGGTCCTCTCACATGGATCATATACCAACGACACCTCTCAACTAGATGTCCAACATCACCAACACATACCACTACCAAGCATGTACCAATATCACCAACATACCATTACAAGATATGTGTCTCAACCATGTACCAAACCATCAACTTGTACCATACCAAATATCAATCATGTACCACAACATGTGCATCAACCATGCACTACACCTATACCAAATTGTGCATCAACCATGCACCATGACCTGTATCATATTCCTAAACCATCAACCATGTACATCAACACCATACCAAGTATCAATCATGTACCATACCATGTACCAACCATGCACATCAACCATAACAAGTGTCTCAACCATATACCATATCATGCCATACACCATATACCAATATAACCAAGATATGAACTAGAAATGTACCTTATCATATATACCTCAACCAAAATGTACCATACATCCAAGATGTGCCTCAATTCATATACAAAATCTCACAAACATATGCCTTGAGCATGCTCCTCAATATCACAAAGAATAACATACCTTTTACATCTGTAAATGACTTAGTTCCTCTGAACCTGAGACACAATCTTGTAGCTTCACTTTAGACCTCAACAACCAAGAACAAGCATCCTCCTTCACTTATGTCTTGTCCTCATAGGATCAATACTACCTGTCACACGGGGCCTCGCGTGACATGCCCTAGGAAACCTGTGGGGGTGCCTCACAAGACACCCTATGCCTGACCCATGAGGGCCAACTAAATTAGGGTTTTGCAGAAACCCTAGCACTCTACAACTCCATAACTTTCACTATTTTCTCAGACTTTCTCTGTTGCCTCAGACTTACCATCAGATTCACCAACAGACCAAAATATTATACCATAACATTCTTACAAGATAGATGTTCAATTTAAGTGTGTGTGTCATTATGAGAGACTCCTTGAGATGTTTATATACGTTTTCATAGTAACCCCTTTTCTTAATCTTAGGGCTTCTAGTACTTTATTGTCACAACCACTTTACCCATTCATTAATTGACTTGTAACCAACTAGGGGCTTCTTAATCATTCTTCAGGGCTTCCAACTTCATAAGGACATATCTCCCTAACTGTGCGGAACCACATTGTGTACCACCTATCACCTGAAATTACATGACAAGGAATATCCATCTATGAGTGTCTTACCTAAATTTACATTTCCCTTCATGTCCATATTCCTAAACCAACTTTGGGTACCATAAACACACCTTTGGGTCTTCATGTAGACTTCATCAAATGCACCCAAAACATTTGATGACATCAACCACTCCATCAATGACAACTAAATCACCATCAATCTCAACCACATCTCTAGAGATTTTCGAATTCTCCAAGGGTTGACATCAATATATAAGGGTTTGCATCAATGACAAACAATTGCCAACAATTTATATGTCTCATATGTCTTCTCAATCACATGAAAGCCACCTAGTAGGAACATATGAATCACCACTAAGATACATCTTCACATATGTGTACCAGGAATTTTCGGCTTCCAATGGTCAAGGGGAGATAACAAAGCTTGAAAGAGTTGGGTGACTCCATTAAAATATCAATCATGAGCTAAGCGTTAACACTAGAATGAGATCATGTCCCTTTCCAAATGGGTTGAGACAATATCCATTAGAAAGGAATGCCAACCACCCTACAGGAAAACAACTATGTCTCAATGTGAATGATTGTGGTGGATTAGTTGGATACCTAAACCACTAAGATACATCTTCACATATGTGTACCAGGAATTATTGGTTTCCAATGGTCAAGGGGAGATAACAAAGCTTGAAAGAATTGGGTGACTCCAAACTCTAGATATAGAGATAAGAATTAACACTTGAATGAGATAATTTCCCTTTCCAAATGGGTTGTCACCACATCCATTAGAAAGGATTGCAAATCACCCTAAAGGACAAAAATTATGCAGTCTCAATGTGAATGATTGTGGTGAATTAGTTGGATACTTATCCCCATAATCCTAACATAATTACATGATTATTTTTTCTCCTTGAGTGAGGAATTTATTTGGTTATGATTAAGTTGATGATTTTATAAAGCTAAGTGTGAGGTCATGAACCAAGCATATATGATTAAGATGTGAAATGTTTTCACAACTAGTGTGAACAACTTCAAATAAGAATGTTGGAAGTGAAAAAACTATTGCTAAAAATGAAATGCCAAATGAATTTGCAAGAAAGAAAAATAATTAAACTTGGAAATCACTAAAACAAAGAATTTTTTGTAATCAAATTAGTTTCCTTGATATTTTGAGCAATTCCAAATGTAATAAACAACAAATAAAAATGTAAATTGATGCTAAAAGTGAAGATAAGCCAAACAAAAAGAAGGAACCCTAAAAGCAATTAGTACTAGAAATAAAAGGTATTTCTTTCTCTATCTACATTGTCTCATTTATAACTCAATAATATAGCATCGGATAGCCAACAACTCTTTGGAAATGACTAAACATTCCTATAAAAATTAATAACATATCCAACAAAACTGAAAAATGTAGAAATGTGTACATTCACATAGAAACTAACCTGATAACTACATGCACATAACAAAAACATTGGATTTCTATGCAAGGCACACACTTTGGAAAAAGAAATTATGCATAGTAAGGTCAGGTATATTTTGAAGGAAACTTTATTTGTTCTTCACGGGGAAAAAAATCAACAACTACACAAAAGGAATCTACCCCGACTTCGTCGCAATCTCGACGCCTACAGTTTGATTAAATTATTATGGTCAATGTTTGTCGCACAAGCAACGATGTTAGATTGTCTGTCGCCCTTGCAAAGAAATTTGATCATAATAATTTAGTTAAAATTTACCATTGAAAATGACCTAAAATAAATAGGTGGAAAAAAATATATTTTTTTAGGTCACTATCGTCGCAATTGTGACGATAGTGACCTAAAATTGGCCTATAAATATTTGACGATTTAAAGATGTTGCGACAATCTTGCTATAACAACGACGGCTCCGAAAGGATATTTTTGTGCGGAAAAATGTCGCAGAATGTTGTTAGAGGTGGGGAAAAAAATAAAGCGGGTGAAAAGGGTGATGGTAGATGTTATTACCCTTGTAAAAAATGTTGCCTCAGATGTACCGTAAGAATTTTAATAACAACATCTACAAAACATTGTAGGAAATATGGTCACATTGATGGCGGATCGAATGAATATCGTCCCATGTTAATTAGCTATATATTCATTATCTTTTTTTATTTTTTCAATTTTATATAAAATTATATATATGTATATATATTGTTTGAATGTTTGTTATAGTATACACTAATTTTGCATGATTGTTCGTAATTATAAAGTTAGAGTTTCCCTCTAACTTTCCGCAGAATGTTGCACCAAGTATTAGTAGAAATGATGTTGTACAAGCTGAGGAACATCATCGTGACCAAGCAAATGAGGATCTCATGGAAGAAGATGATGGGACAAATCAAGTTAATGATCCCATGGAAGAATATGAGGGGACAAATCAAATGATCCAAGATTTGTTTTCGTATCCGGATGAGGATGGGGAAAATGATGGTATTTATGATGAACCTCTATTAGAAAAGGAAAATAAACAACTTTATGAAGAATCAAGAGAAAATCTTCTCTCTGCTACATTGTTGCTGGTGAACTTAAAGGTTATGAATAATTTGTCGAACACTTGTATGACATAGATACTAAGGTATGTAATATGTTTCATCTCATACTGTACATAAATGTTGATTTTTTTATATTTATTTTTAGTGTTAATTAATGTGTAAAATAAGAATGCATTTTTTACCTCGCACATATCGAAGTTTGCATGCCATTATGAAAGACATTGGAATGGATTATCAAACTATAGATGCATGTCCTAATGAACATATTATATATTATGGACAACATGCTTCGAAAACTGAATTTCCGCAATGTCTTATCAATAGATATCAAACCGATAAAGTAACAAAAAGGGTGCCTCGAAAGGTTCTTCATCATATTCCCATAATTCCACGTTTGCAGTGATTGTTCAGGTGTGAAATTTTGCAGCGATTTATTGATTACCATGCACATAACAGAAGTGAATATGGTGTTCTTCGAATTCCTTCCAATGGTTCTAAATTTAGGGAAATTGAGGAAAAATGGGCAGATTTCAAAGATGAACCTCGTAATGTTAGGCTTTCATTGGTAGCTAACGATGTTAATCCATTCAGAGAGCTTAGGTCTATTTACTCAATGTGGCCTATTTTTGTTATCAACAATAACATTCCTCCTTGGATGTCAATAAAGAGGGAGCACATAATGTTGACAATGATTGTTCCAGGTATTTGTTTACATTAATTTTTTGAATTTAACATTTTCATTTGTTTCATTTTTTGCATAATATATTTTTTTATGTATTTAACTATATATATTACATGATATCATTCATTTAGTAATTATGTGTAATTTCAAACAATTAGGTAAGTACCAGGTTAAATATATGAATGTATATATCGAGCCTCTTATCGACGAGATACTAAAGTTATGGGTTGGCATCACAATGTACGACATATGCAAACTAATCGGGAAGAAGAAATTTAAATTTCGTGGAATACTTTTATGGACAATTCATAATGCCCCTGGACTAACACATTTTTGTGGTATGTATAAGCATTCTAATATTGTTCTTTAATACTATACAACATTTTAATGTTATCATGGTGTATGTTTACTTTTTAAATAATCTCATCGTATAATTAACATTAATCCATTTGTTGCAGGTCTTCAAACAAAGGGTAAATTTGCATGTCCAGTTTGTGGCCCTAAGGTGAAGTATCGTCATTCAAAAAGTTTAGGAAAGATGGTGTTTGATGAGTATAGGCACCTTCTTCCTAAGAACCATAGGTATCGTACTACTGAAAAACACATTTTCAATGGGAAAGAAGAGACTACTTTAAAACCACAAAGAATGACACCTCACCTATGGAGGTTGGAATATAATAGAAATCGTCAAGGTACTCAATTTCATAATGTATCGTAGATCGTGTAATGTTTTGAATGTTTAGGTGATGGCCCCTCACAACAGCATCCATGTTGTGGGTACGAGACCAGACGTACTCGATGTGAAATGACTGAAAAACATCATCTGCTGAAGAGCACCTAGTAAACGAAGACATGGACATTGATGATTTGCTTAAGCACTGGAAAGAAAAAAAGAAGACTAAAAGAAATTCATGATGTCATGTAATAATTTTATAAGATAGTTAGATGTACATTATATAGTTGATCATATACACAAGGCTATTTCTATGGCTTGTATATATCTATGAATGTAATTTTGTTATACACTTAATGATAATTTCATCTTCTCTTAATGATGAAACTTCCAAAATCTTGTGACATGATATATGCAAATTTGAAAGTCTTGTGACATGTTTCATTGTGTCTCACATGACAAAGAGAATTACCATTATTTTCATTGTGTCATGGACATGGTGTTTTATGTTTAAGAAGAGATCTTAGTGACTTCCAATCCACTTTAGAGTCCCAAAATAAATTTTAGAACCTATCTCTGATCTAGAGGTGAAGATGGCAATAACATACAAGATGTTTTCATTCTATGCATCCAGTTAGCATAGTTTGTGGATATGTCAACCTTTTATAACAAAGTTCTTAAACTTTATGTTATGAAGCAGGCATCCCTTTTTTACAATGTGAAATCTGGAACAAAGAGGTATATGAAGGCATTTATGCATAGGAGGGTAATAAACTTATTGGATTTCTGTAGGAAGAAAAATGTCCCACTGTCTGTTCCGTGGAAAATATTGCACTGACATATTAAGATGGTAGTAAGGAAGAATTTGGAGGGGGAGTGGTCCATAGAAATTCCAGTTTTCTGTATTCCTATTTATAGGTGGGAAGGGGGAAATATGATCATTGGGAATTGAAATTGTATTTAGCAAAGAACTAGTATTTGAGTAATAATCAGGGTTGCATTTTGGGAAAGCTTAATTACATGTGACCAAATTGATGAAAATCACGAAACTATAAGATGTAGTTCTTAATTAATTTTGTGTAGCTTTTCTTGGTGTTGCTAGCATATTGTGGACATTAATATAATTTCTTTATTTCTTAGTCTCAAGCATTGGGGACATTATTGTTCAGTGATTTGGTTTATTAGGAGCACTAGTGCACCCATACCTAAAGAAGAACATCAATGCACCTACACCGTATATGAGCATTGGTTCACCCATACCAAATAGGAGAAACAATATACCAATACAAAATTGAATCACTGATGTCTTTTGGGGCTATTAGCACTCTAGTGCACATGGGTCATGGAGCACCAATTTTTTGGAACCAAAGTGGAGCACTGGTGTATTTTGGGATTTTTACACTTGGGTGCACATTGGTATAGAAGCATTGGTGCACCTAGACCAATGTGGATCATCAATGTATCTTGACCAATGTTTAGAACTGATGTATTTTTGACATGTTGTTGATCCAATGCACTTGTAGTCATGGATCACCAATGCTTTAGATATTAAAGGGCACCGGTAAAACATAATAATTTAGGTGCATCAATAAAAAAAACTTCTGCCAAAACATCTGGTTGCATGCCTTTGCTAGAAACCTAGTGCAACATAACAGTTTAGGTGTATCGATAAAACAAATTCTGCGAAAACCTCTAGTTTCCTACCTTTGCTAGAAACCCGCACTAAAAATGGAGAAGGGAGAAGTGGTTCCACAATAAAATCCACTAATTGGTGTTTTCCTTGCAATTATTATAAATTTTATGTTATTCATGCAGAGCATGATTCTAATGAAGTAATCAACATGTCCAATACAAAGGATCTTGAGTGAAGAGCAAATGATGTGGTAAGTTTTCCCCTTAATTGTGTTATTTTCTCTACTTCCTGTATGTTCATGGATTTGTGTTATTTGTATGCATTTCTAGGAGCCCTATTTCATATTGTCAATGTTCATGTCATGTTGACATTATGAATTTCCTCATGTTAATATAGCATCATTACATTTGTTCCTTGTGTATTATGTTAACTTTTTTTGTCTTGTTAGCATTATTTAATTTATCTTATCAAGTAGATGTTGTTAGTTTGTTATGCCACCTATGTTTTATGAAATTAGTTCTACACTTCCTTTCATTAAGAAGACAATGATGGCCTTGCTATCAGTGATGTTCAAACAATAAGTTTGGGTATGGTGAACCTATTCGACTATTTAATTTGAATTTGATTATCCCTATTGGTAGTACTAGTTATTATTTTATGATATTCTCATCATGTATATGATCAAGGTGGATATCGGTGGCCACCCACCTTCTCCAACTGGCCCAAAACATGTTTCTGGCAATTTTGGTAATTTACTATTTTTAGCAGTTTTTAACTTCTGAGGCCATTTTGAGGCCCTAAATGATGTTTTTTTGAGAAAACGGGGAGAAACATGAATCATAGATCATGTTTCTCACCCAAAAGTTGTATTTCTCAGATATATATTTCCAATGAGCTATTGAGCGCCCCAAACGGAGATCGTATGCAAAAGTTACGCCCCTGGGAAGTTGACGTATCAACTACCCCCATCGAGGCCCACAAACCTTTTGGCTTTTCATCTTCTGGGTTTTGGATTTTACTTTTTTTTAAAAGGCCCTTAGAGCCTCATTGTAATGATCATCTTCTCGCGAATGCGCGTAGCCGTCACATCTCTTCTCATAGATAAGCTGCCACCATTCTAGCGAGTCTTTCACTCTGTATTTTTACAGTCTCTGTACATTTCTTTCATTAATAGAAATCGTGTATTATTGTATATATTTGTTTATGGTTGCATCTCTAATATATTCCTGTTATATGGTTGTCTCTCTTGCAATATCTCTAAGTATTTATGCGTTATATCTCCACTCTCATTTCATGCCGAAAATAATCTGGATCAGTGGTATCAGAGCAGGTCGCTCTTGATCGTTTTTCAGTGCATGTCCCCGACGAGGTCCGAGTATAGAAAGTTGGATCTCGAGCTTGTCTCTCTTGAGGAAAATCGCTCTCGCACACCCAATAAGCCCTCAATGGCAGAAGAAAATAAAAACGATGGAGCAAACGATCCTATCAATCTGTTGCTTGAGCAAGCTCTCATGCGACAGAGGGACGAAATGATGGAGAATTTTTCCCACATCCTTCAACGCCTATCGATAGCATTAGGTGCATCTTCATCAAGAGGCCACTTTGGAGGCACCTCGTCTTTCAATGTACAGGTTAATTTTGATATTATTGTATTTGAAGGTCAAATAGATGCAGATGCCCTAGATAAATGGTTAAATCTGCTAGAAGGTTATTTCTTTGTTCATAATTTTTCCGACATAATTTTTCTGCTAGGCTTCTCCGTTACAACACTATCTTTGGAAGAGTATGAAAACAAGTTACAAAATGCATTCCCGGATCTGGAAATTAATTTATGAGTGCATGTAATGGCTTGCTAGTCCATATGTGATGGCTGAAATTTTCTGTAAGATATGTCTACATGTGTATCTTGTTGTCCCATATGATTTCCAGCATGAAAAACATTATTTCCAGCTTGTATTTTACATTCAACTTCATCATTTTCAAGAGATGAAAGTGGCTAGAAATTTTATGTGCTAAATAGTTAATTAAAATTGAAATTTTATGAATTATGTGCATGTGAACATTACTGGAAATATGTTATAGAAATTTACAAATGTTCATGAAGATTATTTGAACTTGATTCTCTTATACAATGCTGCCCAATAAACTCAAAATCTACACTCCCTTTTCTAGATGCATCATAAATTAGATCTCCTAATAATTCCCAATAGCATCTATCCAAATCATATTACAAATTTTAAAAATGTATATCATGTTCTTCGTTGCCCATGTCTTCATTAGATGTAGAAGAAAATAAATTCAAATATAAATTTTCTTCAAAACCCTCAATAGATGTGTCATTAATTTTAGAATTTTGAATAAAATCATAGCTTACCGAAACTTCTTTTTCATGAATTCATGAAGTGGATGAAAGAGATTCCTTCTCATGCTCTTAATCTTCATGGTTGGACTCGTGACAAGGCTTTTCAATGACCTATTTATCTTCAATGGAGATGTATGCGTCTTCATCTTCACTTTCATCTTCATGTCTTTGGCCTTCAATAGGACTTTGAGCTCGATCTTCAATATCTTCATTGAAATATTCATGTATGGGATTAAGAGGTGGATCTTGATCTTATTCATCATCATTCTCTTTAAGATATTGGACTTCATGCTTGGATTCTTGGGATGCTTCTTCATTTTCTTGTAGAGTTGCAACAACATCTTCAAACTTTTGCAAGTGAGAAACCCAACATTTGAAGAAGATTTTGAAAAAATATGCAAAAGATGAATTCTACGTAGGACCACTACAATATTTTACTCAAGACTTTTGTTCTCCTTACAAATAATGTACAAATAGATTCATTAATAGATCATCATGTATTACATTGATTTCTGAAGCATATTTCAAGAATGATACAACATGATGAATAACACAATGGGCATCACCATTAAACTTTGGAAGTTGTTCTAACCATTTTGGTCCAGAATAATGGTTTGGGTACCCTTGAATTTTCTCTACATCTAGAGCATGGCATACTCATGAAATTCCCAAGGATCCATTATTCTTTACAATTCTTCAACATGAAATACCAAATCTGAAAATAAAATCTACAAGATATACCTTCATACTTTCCAAATAGAGATGAGTGGATTCACCAAGGTGAATCTTTGATGTCTTCAATTGTTGTTTGCTTCACCTACAAACAACAAGTCTTCAAATATGCAAAGAGAAAAATACTTATTCCCTCAATGGAGTCGTCAATATGAGAATAGATCTTCAAGAATGCACCCTCATCCAAAAGGTCTAGCTAATCTACTGATGTTTTCTAGGAAACAAACTTTATCCTTGACAATGGTGGAAAAATGTTTCCACACAATCTCATACCCAAAATGTAAATTCCAACACCTAGCTAAAGATTTGTGTAACTAGGATGTTGGCCATTGTCACCTCACCAACTCTTCTTTTCACTTTAGACAAAGGGTAGACCCAAGTCAAGGGGGCTTCCCTATGGTTGCTAGGCTCACTTTTTGTAGTATAGAATACGAGTAATGAGATTCTAAACAAGTACAACAAAAATCCTTCATAGCCATCTTTGATACACAAAATAT